>CAKNXH010052828.1:11794-35516 GCA_932178445.1 Andricus quercusramuli
TCCAAGGGAATCGAAACCGAAACTGAATATATATATATATATATATATATATATATATATATGGGCGTATTTCTTGCGAACCCCAGTGTCCACTGTACATATCTCTCCTGTGTCCTATTCACCTCATCACTTTCGTTCCACCCCTACACGTCTACTCCACAAAATAGCACACTCATCACTAGCGAGTCAAACAATTTCCTTCTCCTTCCAAAATAATCAGCAAATAACATCTTTCCCAACCCCTATACCTGCCTGATCACCACATTTGCTCTCCTCATTCTCTCTTTTATGTGACTATCCACTCCCCCATTTCTCCGAAACAAGAAGCCCAGGCACACAAACTCTTTCACCTCCTGCACCGCCTTTCCCTTCTACTTCCATTTCCCTCCCTTATCCCTCCCACCTTCTTTCCTGAACACCATAATCTTGGACTTATTCGCATTTAGCTCTAACCTATTCTTATCCAGGTATCTTTTCAACCTCTTCATCATCTCCTTTAAGGCCTTCTCACTTTTTTCCAGCAACACTATGTCATCCAGAAACCCTCCAAAATTAACTTTCTATCCACCACGTGCTGCAGAACGTAGGTATTATTGATAGTGTTCCTACCAGCCCTAAACCCCGCCTGCGTCTCCGGCAATATTCCTTTTCCCTCGACATCTTTCCGCAGCCTCTCCGCCAACACCATCGCGTATACTTTGTATGCCGTATTCATAACAGTAAACCCTCTATAATTTTCCTGTCTATCCCTATCTCCTTTCTTATTCAGTGGCACTATTAGCTCCTCTCTTAAGCCTCCTGGGAATCCCTACCCCCTCCATACTTTCTTCACTACCTCTTTTAGCCTCACCCTAACTCTTTCTCTATATCCTCATCATTCAACTCCTCCCCCACCCCCTCGTCTTCTACTCCTAGCATCTCCCTTCCGTGAATCTGCCTGATTCGTTTCATTATAAAACTCCCTCCACTCCTCACTCCCTATCTTCTCGCTTATCCACACTCTACGCTTCATAACCCTATTTATTATCTTCCACATGTTCCTTTCTGTCTTAACACTTTCTAACTCCTCTTCAAGATCTTTCTCCTTTTCCTGTTCTTTCTTTTTTTTTTTGAACAGAAATTGAACAGAAAGACATATAATATTATCATGTAATATTACTTAACTTAAAAAACTGGCACTAAAGCATTGCACAAAGATCCTTGGCGTGAGCGCGGCAGGGGAGATCGCGCGCCACCCACCCTGTCTTGGCATCTTGTTTACGCATCGTTCTATTACTCAAGGACGAATTGATTTGCCAAATTCATTTTTGATATTCAACAATTAGGGTCAAATTTTGACTTTTTTGAAAATCGTTATGACCGTCAGAAAGTTTGAGAAAAAATCTATCTAAAACATTTGCAATTAAATTGTGTTTAAGGCAATAGGAAAAAAGTTACAAATGTTTGAAAATAAGACTTTGCTCAAAAAGCCCAAAAATTGTACCCCCTCCACATTGATAAATAATTATCAAAATGAATTAATTCTTGGTGTTTGAGATACTAAACCAAGTTTACAGAAAAATTTAAAGGACCTCTTGTTGTTATTCTGAGAACCCTATCCGCGGACGGAAACCGAAATCGATAAGGAAATCAGACTGCGACGAAGAAACTCGATTATACGATCCCATCTCTTCGGTTGCGACAATTAGTCTTTAAGCTTAGATTAGTAGAGAACGCTCACGTTGATTTTATTGTCCTTTTCATGTTCAGTTTAAAATTAACATAAATGTGTATAATCATTGTCTCGAGTTCGAGACACACTTATAGGATGGCTGAATGTTAGAGAAATTTCCTAATGTCACGTAATGATCGATGCTAATCTCGGCAGTGCGTCTTGGCAAGCCAATCCATGAACATCTTTGTGCCTTCCAACTTAATAAACTATTATATTTCTTAACAATCTGTTCGTTGTTCGTTTAAGGCATCCCGTCACATTTACTTCTAATATAACCGACAGTTTAAAGACTCTCGCTGAAAAGTGCATCTTATTACTTTAGCATATTACAAGTTTGGTAATCACCTATTACTGGAAAGAGTGTGAATCCAAACAAAATTCCGAACGTTGCAGATTCCCCTTGTTAGAAAGTTTTTAAAAAGCACGTGTGAAAGCAGAAGAAATGGATCACATGGTACAATTAGTAATATGTAAAAACCTTCGATTCACCTTGAAATTTGTGACCAAGACAGCCCAAATCGTGAATTGTGGCCCATTTTACCCCATACAGCACGAATATCTGATGTGATGGCCAATCTCTGACGGCAGATTTGGATTCAGCGCATAAAATTACGTTAGAAAACACTCTTCTAGAGTTTTGTAGTTGATTAGTCTTCTTTGATTGCAGGTATTGACGTCGAACAAGTGACAATCGTTGTGAATTTTGATTTACCTATGGATCAGAATCGAAAAGCAGATTGTGAAACTTATTTGCACCGAATAGGAAGGACAGGAAGGTTTGGAAAGTCTGGTATAGCCATAAATTTAGTAGATAGTGAACAGTCTATGCAGTTGTGCAAAACCATAGAAGAGCATTTTGGTAAAAAGATTCACTACTTAGACGCTGAGGATGCTGATGAAATTGAAAAAATTGGTGCATAATACTTTCTTTTATGTTCAAAACATGTTTATAGGTAAACATAAAAATTTTCTAATAAAAAAAATAAATACAATAAGTTACTGCACTTTATGTTTTATTTATTCCCCTCAAAAACGTTTTTTTCATGCTCGAAAAATGTTCGTCTTATCTATCTGTATCTTATCTATAAAAACATCATTCGTCGTTTAGTCGTAAACCTAAATTTTCACCTACATTCACATAATATGAGAGAGAAACTACTGTAAAGAAATATTCAAGTTTGACTCAATCATAATCATGCTTATACTTTTCAAAAGAGCTAAATAAATTCTGTGATATCGAAATCATCATTTAAAAATTAAACAAGAGTTCACAAACTGAAAGTGAAACTAACCTAAAATTGGAGCAGGCTCAGATGCGGATCGGTATTAAAAAATGCAATGTTCAGTTCAAGAAAAATAAAAACATGTACCCGAAATATTAAGTTCCTGAAAACGCCGTGTTTCGAAAGTTTAGTTTGGTTTGTGAGTTGACACGAGCGTTGACCAACATGATTGCCTGCGCGGTTTTCCGCGGATCGATAATGAGAGGGACGGCGAACTCTATCGTTTACAGCAAAGGTGGTGTTCTGCGTCATCTGAACTACATTTACTTGCCCACCAAGGAGTACGAAAACATCAATGAGCAGAAGGTTTGAAAATGTCTGAAATGCACCTTGGTCAGGGATCGGAACCCTTAATTTTTAAAGGGTCCGTGGACGTAAGTGCTCCAGCAAGGGTCCGGTCCGGACACGAACCCTTGAGAATTTAAAGGGTCCGGACCCTGAGCCTTAAGAATTTAAAGGGTACGGGTTCGGACCTGGACCCTTGAGAATTCCAACGGTTCGGGTTCGGACCCAGATCCTTAAGAAATCAAAAGGTGCGGGTTCGGACCTGAACCCTTAAGAATTTGAAAGGTTCGAGTCCGGATCCGGTGCCTCATGAAATTAAAGGGTCCGGTCCTAACCCGAACCGCTAACGGACGTTTTAACCCTGGGTCCAACCTAAAAGTTTCCTAGAATTACATTTGTAAAAGTTACAAACTGGTTGGAGACCAAATGAGTAAGAAGAAAAAAGTGAAGAAAGAACGCGAATTTGGAGTGAAAATTAAGAAATTTTACACAAATTTTGAAAATTTGTATTAACCGTATTTCCTCCAATCTACTAACCTCAAATTTCATCAAAAATATCATAAACACTCAGCACCACAAATTCACCACTACCTGAAACTTTCATGCCGAAAACGCAAGTCCAAAATTTGGCGTCAAAAATCGAAAATTCAAAAGTTTGACTCAAATTTCAAAACTTTTGATTAATTTTTGTAGATTTTCATGGAAATAGAATAGAATATAATAGAAGGCATATTACCCCATCGGTGATAGTGCTATTGTAGTTGTTGTTGCTTTCTTGTGCAGTAGTTACTTGTAAAGAGAAGTATTTTGTATGAGGTGTAATTGCGACGGTTCTAAGAGCAAATGAGAAAAAAGGTCAAAGAAAAAAGTATGATTAGAGGAAATAAAAAGGTGAAAATAAACAGTGATAAATAGGATTTGGAAGACTTTATGGGTGAATCATTTTGACAGGTATTAGAAGGTCCCATCGTCAAGACGGTTGTGTTCGGCTGCCCTACCCTGGGAGCGTGTGTATGAGCTATTCCTTAGGACGGACATCAGTTATTCTGACGTAATGAATCAATCTGAAAATCAACTTCAAGGTTAATATTACCATCATTCAAAAAGATACCAACTAGACTCTAAAGAGTAGCCGTAACCACCCTTGACTCTAAATGGTCTCATATAGGAAACTTAGTTCTGACTGATGACTTAACTAATCGGGCTGATTCAGCTGACCTTTTGCTAAGAACAGAGGTCTTAGAATCCAAGACGGATCAAGAAAAGTAGAAGTTGCATTGATTATGCAACACGATATTTGGGTGGGTACTCACTGGTCAAATTCCAGCACCAGACCACAGTGTAGCTCCAAAAGGAATCTCTCTTTATTGCTGCTTTGCAAAAAGCTTCTCAGGATGCTGTCACTGTATTTCCAACACGGTGGGCAGCATTGTGTATAGTTCACAAGTGTCAGTGCTGTCAGTTTCGTCGTCGTCGTATGGCGCGACGAGACGGCCGGAATGTTCGGTATCCCACATTTAATCTCACGCCTGGTTTTTACGTGATTCTCAAATCGATAAAATTTTGCAAGAAAAACTATTATACTGAGGAAATATATCGCGAAAGGGAGCAAAATCCAGATAAAATGTACAGGTCCTGTGTGTGAAGATCATGGGACTGTAGTTTTAGGCAGCCACCAAGCTGTGTAAGTTGATACTGGAGCTCCGAACAACACACTTAAAACTTCAATCTCATGGTTTTCACACACAGGACCTGTCATATTTCTCTGGATTTCGTTCCGTTGCGCGACGTTTTTCGCGAAATTTAGGTTCACCGTCATCAAGTTATGGGTCTTAGGATAGAACGAGACACCCGAGAATGTTTCTTCAATGTCAGAATTGTGCGTAAAAAATAAATTTGCAAACGTCTTCAGATGCTGTCGTCTGCTATCCGTAGATTTCTTACTTTCGGAAAATTAACATTTGCCGTTAAAATAATAATATTCTCACCACAAGGTTTTGTCTCTCAAAATTTCATCGATCCAAGGATCACACGAAACCCCGGATATTTGGCAAGTTTTCTTTCTGTTCTTTTCAAATACTTGGAGAAAAAATATATATTGGGTCAGTGCCGTACCTATGAAAAAATCAAGTTGGATTAACACACACACCAGAGAGAGAGAGAGAGAGAGTCAGTTTTCAGTAGGCAACTACTCTCGACACAGAAGATACGTCATTAAAACTCTTATTTTCAGAGCTATCTCTCTTGCATCTCACTGGCAACGTGTCTAAACTGGGATCTTCATCTTCTGCCTCCTGTAGAATGTCTGCAGGTAAAAATTCCGAATCTTCGCAGTCACTGTCGGAATTATTCATAAACATTTTTATACAACTTTTTTCAGATCACAAAGTTGCACCAGGTAAACTAACCTAAACGCTCAACTTCTCAGCTGACGAAATGATGGCAGTATTGATAAAGTGGACAGCCTGCGCGCACGCCGTGTGTTGGCCATCACGCTGGACGAATTCTGCAATTGGCTGTAATCTGGCACGCGATTCAAAATCGAATTAAATTAATTCGATTTTGATTCGCGTGCGTAAAATTTTGACCAATGGCAGCTTATACGGTTGGATCATGCATCCGGTGGCTTCAGATTGGTTGTGATAATTCTTGCGACCAATCAGAAACTAGTGTTTCCCTTAATTTCTGTGCGTGGAATACAGCAGATACAAACTTTCCTTCAAAGTATGCTTGATGGTCAACATTCCTGCACGAAATTTTGTGCGGGAGTGTTATGATTCCCGCACACTTTGACTTCATCAAGAATCGGTCATTTTCTGCTAATTTTTTGGTGCATATACTGAGAACTTCCCGTACAGTGTATTGCAAAATAGAATTTTATTGATTATTGTTATACATTGTGTGATACTAGTAGTTATACCACTTTGCTTTCTCCGTATAACACTAATCTATCTTCGTACCATTTCGCACTATTCTTGTGGATTTTTTCTGTTTTCCTGTAAAATATATTCCATAAGATTTTATATTGAGCCTGCATCTTAAAGAATATGAAATATGATTTCTTTAAAGAAATAAAAATTCGATTTTTTACAAGAAGAAGAGGAGATGCGAAAAAAGTCAAAACAGCAAAGGTGTTAGAAAAAGTTATAATCCTTATAACCTTCAAAAAGTTATAATAAAAGTACGTCGACACTTCTGTTTTATAGAAAATTTTCATGGAAACGTCAATAAAATCGGCCATAATTGTATTTTTCTCAACAAAAAATAGAATTAAACATCTTTATTAATACTTTAGCAAGATTCTTAAAAATACGTGCCGTCTCAGATCCGTTGAAGAACAACCTATTTCGATTGAAAATATTCCTACCCCGTTTTAAATGAATTCTCTGAGAAACTTAACTTTGAAATTGATTAAGAATATAAGAATATTTGCATGGTTAAATAATATTAGGAAAAATACGTATATCATATGAAAAAAACTTGCAATAAACACATAGAAAATTTAATATTATATTTTTGGAAAATTGTCGTTACCCACTTATAGGGAAAAGTCGCAAGTGTTATAGCAGTAGTAGAAATGCAGAAAATAGACAAGGATGATTTAGATGTATAAAATTATTTTTAAAATCATGGCTTCAAATATAAAGTACCACCCAGGAGTATAAAAACAGCTATTTTCTGACCATTCGCTAAAATGCTCGCAATATTTGTAAAAGAAATATGATTTCTTTAAATACCTGAAAATATATAAATTCTACAAGAATATGCACAAAACGAAGTCAGTAGTAAGCTAACTCTATAAGGAGATATTGCCAGTCATGGAAATTACAATATTTTATTTCAATAGCAACATATCACAAGATATTCAAAAAAATCACTGTAGGCTAATGTGAAAGGTAAATTCCCATGAAATTTTTATTCCTGCCAAAAATTGTACAATTCATTTCCTAATTTCTGCCTAAGCTGAAAAATTATAATGAGGAAATAGTAAAAGTAGTTTAACATTTCACAATTTTCTCATGCTAAATTTCAATTCAGTCAAAAATGAGAAAACAAATTTTAGTATTGTTAAAAGTTGAATGTAAATTTCCCTTTTAAATCTGCCATAATATCTCTCGAGGGATGATTTAAGGAGAACACTCAAATTTACCTTTTTTCGAAATATCTCCTTATAAAATAAGCCTCACTATTTCCCTTAGAGCTAATTTTTTATAGAATTAATGCGTGTAATCATCTATTTTGTAGAACAGATTATTAGCGTTGAAGTGATTGTAGAAATGCAGATATGGGTTTAAATTGTTATTGTTAATGTAAACTTGAGTAGTGCAATGTCTGATTTAAATGAAGAAGTAGAGAAACATGATTTAGATACATGGACATATTTGTTGAAAAACGAGAATTTAAATATACAGTAGAGTGGGCCGAAAAAACAACTTTTTTTGAGTAACAGATTTTACATTTTAATACATCTTATATCTTACAAAAAAATGTATACCCAACTTAGACTTTGCATGATGTGTGCAAAAAACGTTTTTCGGATTATGTTATCTGCACAATATTTTTAAAAAAATGTGTAGTAAACACAATCAAAGAAACTATTTGTTTTTGTACATTTAAAAAAAGTTCTGAATTGAACACAATTTGTTTCATTTTCTACTTGTACATTATTCTTCACTCCTAAAGACTATACCTAAGAAAAATTCAACATAAATTTTTAGCCCATGAGAAACTTTGTAAATGTTCCAAATTTTTAAACCCATTCAAAGAAAAGAAGATATAATCTGTTCAAACTAAAAATTTGAGGGCTCATTACTAATGGTAAAATACAACTTTTACCAACGATTAAAATCTGCTACTCAAAAAAGCAGTTTTTTGGTCCACTCTAATATACAGTACCATCCAGGAATATGCACTGAGCTGCTTTCTGACATTTGCTAAAATACTCGTAGTATTTGTAAAATAAATATGATTTTTTTGGTAAAAATACCCGAAAGCATGAAAGTTCGTCAAAAAATCAGCCCAAAACGAAGTCAGTTATCTAATTCTATAAGGAGATGTTGCTAATCGTGAGAATTCCAATATTTTATTTTTAAAGTAACATCTCTAAAGACATTCAAAAAATGTAAATGTTCGTAGACTAATGTGAAAGGTAAATTTCCATGAAATTTTCATTTATGAAAAAGTGTTCAATTTGTTTACACATTTCTGTCCAAGCTGAAACTTGAAATAAGAACTTAGGCAAAAATAAGGAAACGAATTGTAGAATTTTTGTCATGTTCAAAAATTGCATGGAATTTTACCATTTAAGGGAGCCAAAGAACTGCGAAAAAGATTGTATATTTCTTCATCGATTATTTTAAAAGAACGCAGACATTTTCACTTTTTTTGCAATATCCCCTTATAAAATTAGCTTCATTATTTCGCTTAGGCCTAATTTATCTATTTGGTAGAATATAAACATTCAAGGAGAAATTTTATACTTTGTTTTATAAAGATAACAAGACAAAAAATTTCGTGAAAAAAAGGTTTGAAATAAAAATTATTTAAAAAAAAATGTTGGCGTGCATGCTCTTTTGCGCCCCCCCCCCCTCCCTCGGAGGGGGGCTACGAAACCTAAAAACAAAACTTCAATCAATAAAACATTTATGCAAGTTAAATCTAAATTTATTTCAAGAAGATACCAGCACCAGTGTTTAAAGTTACCTATGCCAGTGTCTAAAGTACCTTATCTCGAAAGTGCGCATGCGCAGCTTTTTCAACACTGACAAGCATGGAAACAACTTTTGAGGTAGGTGTTGCAAAAAGTACATTTTTTCTTCTGTAAACTAGCCTAGTAGTTAGCCACAATTGAGGAGCCAAAATATAGATTTTGAAAATCGCGCGAATTAATTTTTTTTATTTGGCGCCACAATACACGTTGAATAAGCCCATAATGTAGGGCTGTCGTTAATTCTGTAAGCAGATATTGTCATGGAATAAAACTTTAAACTATTTAAAAATTATAAATTATTCACAAAATAGATGATATTTGCCTAAAAACAGTTTTGGCTAATTTTCAAGGTAAATTTATAATAAATGTCAATAACGATTCCAGAAAATTTTCAAAGCTTTTACATCGTGAAAAAATTCAAAGTCAGATACGATTTAGGTGTCCACTATTTGAGATTTGCCTTTTTGATTAACATTTGTTTCATCAATGTCTTGAAAATGTAGGTATTATATTTTGGTACGTGTATAATTGTTTTCACTTACATTACCATATTTGTACGTCATTCAGTGAAAATTACTGAATTCATTTTTGAAGCAAATAATAAATTTATCTTACTTGTTTCACGTTTTTCTACAGTAATTTGAAAAACGGTGTACCAATTACAACATACCGTGTATGATGTACCAATTACAATACCGAGTGAGGTTTGTCGTGAGCGGTGTTCCGTCTTTTTGTTGAATTTCGAGGTTTCTTTGGATCGCCAATGCTAAGTGTTTGTGATTGATTAGTGCTATCGCCTATTCTACACCTGAGGATGTGCAATTTTTCTGTGTTTATTGTGCGAATTCGTACAATTTCTTGAGTTTTTGTTTTGAGGTATGTTCCGAGTTGTGTACTGGCTGTTGTAACTCTGTCTCGGCGCGTGGTGTATGAACTCTCATTCAGAGACTATATACCGTGTTTGCTAAACTACTCGTAAAATTCGGAACGCGTATGTTATTGATTCTTAAATAACAATGGGTGATAGCGAGAAAAAGTGTGGTCAATGTAGCTCCACAATTTCTGGAGACATCTGTGCCTGTCCGTGCGGTGTGTTTTATCATATTGGCTGTTTAGCTTATGCAGTCAGATCTAATGGCAAAAGAAAATGCTGTGGAATTAAACCATCGGCTAGATCTCTCTCTCCAACTTCGGCAGCTTCAACTAGCGCTGCGCCCACTCTTAGTCAGATTGACGGTCTTTCACTAAAGTACACCGAAAATATAAAATTGGAAACTGAAAAGTTAATTACCAAGAAGATAGACTATTTAACGAAAAGCTTACAAACTGGGATAAGCGAGCTTTCCGGAAAAATTGATTCATTTGATGCCAAACTAGAGGAAACTATTGAGAGAGTTGATGGTATCGAATTAAAAGTTAATGAACTTGCAGCTGCGAACGAACAGTCACATAATACCTCTTTGCAAGAAAGTTCAATTTCCTCGCAATGCCTAGCCCGGAAACTGTCAACGACGGTAAGCTCACTTTAGTGACGATTAAAGAGTCTGAAACTAATAAAGTTAACGAATTCATTAGCATTTTTTATAACACTCATGACCCAAATAAAATGTCAATCATGAGGCTTGGTAAAAACCAACCCACAGAATCTCGGTTCACCTCGGTCAATGAAAGTAATCTTCAACGAGGAATTGATCGCCCAAAATGTTCTGCAAACCTATTGGAAGTGGAAGAAGAATCAAGAAAAGGAGATTCCGACTACCGACATGTCATTGGCTAAGGATAGTACTCCTCTACAGAGAAACCGATATAAGGAAGTACTGTCCTCACTGAACGAGCGTCGACAAAGAGGAGAGACGAATGGATTTGAACTCCTTGTCACAATATAATGATGTACACAATTACAATGATCGATATCTTTATCTTTTATATCTTTATATCTTCTATCTTTATATCTTTATATCTTGATATCTTTATCTCCTCTTTTCCATGTCAGGTAACAACTAGCTTAATTTCTATTCTACCTGTAGATAATCACCACCCTCCGTTGTTGGTTAAATTTGAAGCAAGTTTTCCGGTTTATTCAACGAGTGTACAATTTTGTAAGAATTTTTCAAATAAGCGATATCAATTTGAAGGCTGTGACTTCGCCAATGTTAAAAAAAAGCTAGGAAATACTGATTGGTCGTTGCTTACGCAATACACGGATGTTGATGTAGTTACAGATTTATTTTATGTTAAGCTGTATGAAATATTGGCTGAAGAAATTGGAATAATCTCCTTAAATCCTAAGGATATGAAATATCCACCATGGTATACGAAAGATATTATAATTAACATTCAACGAAAAAATAAGGCTAGACTTAATTATAATTCTTATGGCAATGTATACCATCTAAATGTATTCTTAACCCTTAGAAAAGAGTTGAAACACAGAATCAAGCAGGAGTACAACAATTATGTAAATAAGGTAGAATTAGATATTGAGAGATCGCCGTCTTCAGTATGGTCACTAGTCAATAATCTTAATAAGACTTCCAGAACTCCCGGAATTATGTTCCATGATGATAATGAAATCATACAACCTAAAGATATTGTTGATTCTTTTGCTAACTTGTTTTCGAGTGTCTATAAGCTAGCCACTGATTTGCCTTGTGGTATTATCCCTGAAACACTTTCTTATTTGGGAGATGGAATGGGTATTACTGATGTACAAATACTTTCTAATATAAAAAAGTTAAAAAAACCAACTATCTTCCGGATTGGACAGGATCCCAGCTTCGTTAGTGAAGTTTTGTGCTAAGGAGATTGCTATGCCTTTAAAGATCATTCTTAATTTGTCTCTATCATCAGGAAAATTTCCAGAAAAATGGAAATGCGCGAAAGTTTGTCCTATTTTGAAGAAAGGAGATAAATCTCAAATCGCTAATTACCGTCCGGTGGCATTGCTGTGCAATTTTTCTAAGGTTTTGGAGATGTTTTTGAGTGAGATAATCTGGTCCTACCTAGGTCTGGTCCTTTCTCTTTCTCAGCATGGGTTTGTTCCAAAAAGGTCCACCGTAACTAACCTGATCACATTTCTGCAAATTATTGAATCATCGCTTACACAAAATAGACAGGTTGATGTCATATTCACTGACATCTCCAAGGCCTTCGATTGCATTACCCATAGTAAAATCATGATTGATCTGATGAATCTTGGGATACCTGACAAAATCTTGAAAATTGTTGCCTCCTATCTTGAGAATCGGAAAATGGTTGTTCAATATAATGGATACTCTTCTTACGAATTTTGTCCAACTTCTGGTGTGCCACAAGGTTCAAATCTTGGCCCACTCCTATTCGTTTTATATATGAATGACGTTGAGTTCTCAATAAATAATCATCTGCTGCTATATGCTGACGATGCAAAAATTTTCAAATCCATAAATTGTATTGAAGATTGCCTTGACTTGCAAGCCGACGTTGATAATTTTGTAAATTGGTGCAAAAGAAATTCACTGGATGTAAACTCTGCGAAATGCAATGTTATTAGCTTTTCACGTAAGAGTGATTTAATTGAATTTCAGTAGAAGATTGATAACAGAGGTCTCCAGCGAGTCTCTTTGATTAAAGACTTAGGAATTTATCTGCACTGTACTCTGAAGTTTAATGTTCAGATTGACAATATGATCAAGGAGGCTAATCGCTCCCTGGGATTTTTGTTTAGAAGGTGTAAGATGTTCAATAGGCCAATTGCTCTCAAAACATTATACTACTCTCTGGTCAGATCTAAACTAGAATATGGAATGGTAATTTGGCATACTGATACGAAATATTTGACAGAGGCAATTGATAAATGCCAAAAAAGATTTTTGAAATTTCTTAACTGGAAAACGGAAGGTGTATTTTTACCCCCTGGCTCTAACTATAAACAATTGTGCAGCAGATTCAATGAGTGGACACTTGTGAATAGGAGAATTGTTAATATGATCATTTTCCTCTGCAAAATAATAAAAAACATTATAGACTGTCCATATCTCATGTCTCAGGTTCCATTTGTTGTTCCTCAGTACTACGCTCGTTCCAGCTTGTCATTTTATCTCCAAACTCAATTTGAGAAAACCCCGATAAACAGAATGTGTGCGACATATAATACGATAAATGAAAATGTTGAATCACGATTGGATATACAGCATATGTCATTGAATGCTCTTGTCCATGCGATCAAGGAATTCATCGAAAATTCTATGTAAATTCTCATCAACACTTGACGTGAGTCATCAATCAATATATCTAATTTTAAGTTCTAATTTTACGTACATTATAATACTTTTCTTTTGACACTTATTCAAGCTCTGTTCTAATGTAATCCTGTAATTGGTCTACGGACTGTTGGATTTAAATAAATATGGCAACGGCCATACCACGCTGGAAACACCAGTTCCCGTTAGATCACTGAAGTTAAGCAGTGTTGGGCGCGGTTAGTACTTGGATGGGTGCCCGTTCGAGAATAATACTACTGCGTTGCTGTTGGCGGTCGTGGGTGTGGTGAGCCCACACTTGTAGAGGCTCGCCGAAAGGGAAATGGCTTAATGGTATAAAAAACAAAAAAATAAAATAAGGTAATTATTATAGGAAAAAATGGATTTTCGCGGCATTGAGAACATAAAAACGATAAAAAGTCAATAAAAAATACAAAACTTCAATGAGGGATCTCTAAATCATATACAATTTTTTTCTAAATCCTCATATCTCTAAACAAAATCTCATTATAACAAATAAAAATAAAAATATTTTTGAACATTTTGGGAATTTTCAATTTCGGAAATTTTCATTTTCGGGAATTTTTGATTCCGGCAATTTTATAATTTCTGGGATTTAAAATTCCCGAAATTGGTATTTTCGGGAATTTCAAATTTGGAAAATTTTACAATTTCGGGAATTTTCAAATTCGCTATTTCTATTTCCTTTCGGGAATTATCTATATATTCGGAATTTTTTGCTTTCGGGAATTTTAAATTGTGGTATTTCTCTCTCCTTTCGGGAATTGTAGGATGGAAAAGGATAGAGATGGATAAGCAGAGGATTCATTTTGATAGAAAGACTAGGATTCAAGAAGATGAGACTATTTTATATTTTAGAAAAGATAGAAATGGATTCACTTGGACAGGAAGACATGGCTTGAAAAAGATAGAGAAAATTTGAGATTGTCTAATGGATGGAAAGGGTAGAGATGGATAAGCAGAGGATTCATGCACATAGAAAGACTGAGATTCTAGAAGATAGGGTTTCTTATATTCCATAAACGATAGAATTAGATTCACTTGGATAGGAAGACAGGGATTAAAAAAGATAGACAAAATTTTGCATTGCCTAATGGATAGAAAAGGATAGAAGTGGATAAGCGAAGGATTAATGTCGATAGAAAGGCTAGGATTCAGAATGATAGGGCTATCTTATATTTCAAAAAAGATAGAAAAGGATTGAATTAGATAGAAAAGTAGGACTTGAAAAAGAAAGACGAAATCTTAGATTGCCTAACGGATAGAAAAGGATAGATGTGGATAAGCAGAGGATTCATTTGGATAGAACGACTAGGATTCAGAATAATAGGGCTGACTTATATTTAAAAAAGATAGAAAAAGGTTCAATTAGATAGGAATATAGGGATTGAAAAAGATAGACAAAATTTTGTATTGACTAATGAATAGAAAATTATATAAGTGGATAAGTGGAGGATTCATGTCGATAGATAGACAGGAATTCATAAGGATAGGGCTGACTTATATTTAAAAAAAGATAGACAATAAGATAAGAAACGATTACAAAAGGATAAAGGTGGATAAGCTGTGGACACATTTGAATGGAAAGACTGGGATTCAAGAAGATAGGCTTATCTTGGATTTCAGTAAAGATAGAATAGTAATAGTAATAATAATAAGGATATAATAGTAATAGGGATTGAAAAATATAGACAACATTTTGGATTGCCTAACGGATAGAAAGAGATAGCCGAAGATAAGCGAAGGATTCATTTGGATAGAAATACCAGGATAGAGATTGGGAGTGAAAAGAAAAGCAAACATGTGGATAATTGGCGGATAGACATGGATGGGAAATTTGGGATTCAAAAGAATAGAGGTGATTGTAGATTGAAAGAAAGATAGAAAAGGATCGAAGCGATAGACACGGGATGAAGATTTATACATCGTTTCTTTCCATTTCAATCTCAGAGTTAGAAAATGATTTAAACGGATAGAGACTCTATCTATTTACTTCCAGCAGCGGTGTAGCTGTACTGCGCACTCGTAGGTTCCATGGGACTCTACTGCACATATGTGAGTTCTATGTTACTTTAATGTGTATCTTTACATACATCGAGCAGTATAGCGCAGCCATAAGTGCCACCTAACTATACTGCGCATCTGTAAGTAGCATCCCTGGCGAAATTTTCCATTTGGTTCGATCCAAATCGGTTAACACTTAATCCGACGCAACCTTACGTGCTATTTAACGTTACTGCGCATATATAATTGTCCCGAACTTTACTGCACATCCACAAGTGACGTGTAACTATACTGCACATGCGTGAGCTCCATGGAATTCTACTGCGCAGATGCAAGTACATTTCAACTCCACGGTATATATATATATATATATATATATATATATATATATGTCTGTGTGTAGAACCGCGGTAAAATACACCTATGGCCACGTCTCACATCCGTGAGACGGGTGATCACAGGGCACGACGAAATCACAACGACAGGCCGGTGAAACCCTCGTGTGTCTTGAGGACACGAAGCGACCCAAGGATGACAGCTTTCTGCATCCATCCCGCAAGTGCCTTGGCATATTTTTGGCACGCGGGTATGGCTTTAAGGTTACGAACCAGTGATAATTTCGCACCTCCGAGAGCACCCATCACAAGGACAATTACTCGTACCGAATATTTTGGGTACAGTCGTTGCAGCTCTCTTTTAAGGTCCTGATACCTCTCTTCTTTTTCTTTCTCCTTTGCAGTGATGTTGTATTCGGACGGAACCGAGAATTCGATCACGAATATAGTTCGTTTCTCGAAGTCTTGGAGAACAATGTCAGGCCTCGAGTGCGCAACGGAGACTGCTGCCCGAAAATCTGGCACTTCTCGTTTCGGACAATTGACTCTATATCTCTTGGAGCGTTCGACAGGGCTGGGTCGCGACCAACACCGTAAGAGCGACAAAGGTGGTAATAAATTACTCTTAGGGCCGCATTATGTCTATAGATATACGTTGTTGCTGCGTGGGTCGGACACCCCGATAGTATGTGTTCTAGGAACTCAGCGTGTGCATGACACTCTCTGCACCTATCACTGGGAACTTCTTGACTGGGTCCTTGGGAACGCCAGTAATCTTTCCTTTCCTTAAATGAATTTTGGCACACTTGTCCAAACCAAAGTACATCCCAATCTCTCCTGTGTAGTTCTTGACGATATTTATAGCAGTTTGAAGTTTGCTCTTACCAGCAGCATAGATCTTCAGGTCATCCATATAAAATACATGAGTGACCTTATGCTCACGCTGATGTTGACGTTGTTCGTCGTTAGACGATAATTCCTAGATGAGATGGTAAATCTAGTTTTCCAAAGAGGCATCAATCTCTCTATGCATCAAATCCAAGTAATCAAATTTTTTGGTCTTTACAGTCTTATAAAAAACAACACATTTCAATTATGGTGTCAACATTTTAATATGATCAACGTTTCGGCTCGGCTTTGAGCCATTCTCAAGATCTGAAGTCGAGTAATTGTCGGAAAAAACATTAATAATAAACTGATGTAACGTCAATTTTTTCGTAGTCATGAAGATAAAAAATTTTCAGTAAAGACATTCCAGTTATTAACAAAATTTAAAATATATATCTTTAAATCTCTAGTGAGATATTAAAGATCCACACATGTGTACTATTTTTTTAAAAATAAGATGAAGGCAACAGTTAATGACGATGACATGAACGGACACTGAATAGTGTATGTTTTTTTTTAGATGGCAGTTGCTCTTAGTGGTACCCTGCGGTGGTTGTTTAGCTGTTTTTTAATTATATATATATATGAGTACTCCTCAATTTTTCTCTTCGCAAAAATGGAGCGAAAAAGTTATGAAGTCTCTGACTTTATGACTAAATTAACAAAATTATTAAATCTTTAAAAACATGAATTTAGAAGAATTTAAAACAATTTAAAGTTTTTAAATGAAGGAATCAAAATTTCAAGTAAAATATGAAGTTCTATAAGTGATGAAGATGAGGAATAGAAATCTCAAATAATAATCAAGATGTTTTGACGAACTTTTGAATTTAATTTCAACTGTATGTCCTGATTAGGAAAACAAACCTGTTTTCGAAACGTTGGCAGCTGAGATGCAATAAAGGTTTTTAACATCTAATCTACTTTTTTGGTCTGAAGTATGTCAATTTTACCACCTATATATATAATTTTTATGGGTACTCCTAACAATACTGAGCAGGCATACGTGTTATGTAACTTTATTGTGCATCCGCAAATATCATATAACTCTACTGTGCATCAGTGAGTGTCATGTGACTTTACTGCGCAGCCATATGTGTCATTAAACTCTACTGTACATCCGTAAGTGTCATGTAACTCTACTGCGTAGCTGTAGGTGCTGTGTAACTTTACTGCGCTGAATGATGCGCAGTATTACTATTCTGCGCATCCTTAGTTCCGTAGAACTCTTTTGCGCAATCTCAAGTTAACTCAATAATTTAAATCCCTCTACATAAACTGCTCCTTCTCTCTCAAATGGCCTTTGTGAATTTATCAAATATAATTCGAGGAACCTTTTAGGTTAGATCGATTTCAAAGGGTTCTTCAAGGGTCCGGTCCGGACCCGGACCCATAAGAATTTAAAAGATCCGGGTTTGGACCTGAACCTTTAAGAATTTAAAAGTTTCGGGTCCGGACCTGGAACCTTAAAAAAACAAAGGTTCTAGTCCGGACCCGAACCCTTGAGGAACCCTTTAAACTCCGGTCCAACCTGAAAGGTTCCGATCCCTGACTTTGGCCATGAAAAAAGACAGCTCTCGGAAAGCAACATAGTCTGTCTGCCCTGCTTAAAATTCCGGATAGGACCTTATAGAAACTAGACACGATCCTGACATTTGTAGAAACCGGATAAGTCTTATATACGGGTCTATCCGGGTTCCATGCGTAGAATTATTCCCAATCCGAAAATTTTATGGGTCTATCCGGTATCTATCCAGGTCGCGGAACCAGAAATTAATTATGTCTAAGTCAAAACGATTATCTACCCGGTCTATACCGGACTCATATAGGACACGGAAACAAAAATTAATTTCCTCTATGTTCAGAAGAAACATCTATCCGGGTCTATCCGGGACCTATCTGGAAGCTTACCATTGAAAGAAGAAACAAGTCTTACATTTTACGTTTATCCGGGTCTATCCGGGACCTATTTGAGATACGAAAACAGGAATTCATTTCCTCGAAGTTCATATAAAAAGTCTATCTGTATCTATCCGGGACCTATCTGGAAGTTTACTGTTGAAAAAAGAAACAAGTCCTACAGTTTATGTTTATCCGGATCTATCCGGGACATATTTGGGACACGGAAACAAAAATTGATGTCCTTCAAGTTAAAATAAAGCATCTATCCGGGTCCATCCGGGATGTATCTGGGTGTTTACCGTCGAAAAAAAGAATCCCTGCTTAAAATGCTGGATAATATCCGATAGAACCCGGATAAGACCCTGATAGAAACCGTATAGAACATTTATATAAGTATATCCGGGCTCTATCCGGTTACTTATTTTCTATCTGGGAATCATTCGGGACTATCCGGGTTCTATGGGGAAAAAGTAACCGCTAATGTATTTTGACGAGGTCGACATTATCCTTCTATCCGAGTATATCGAGGTCGTATCTGGAGCACGGATACAGAAATTGATTTCCTCTAAGTCGAAACTAGTGTCTATCCGGGTCTATCAGGAACCAATCAGGTATAAGAAATCATGAAGTGTCAATCTATCTGGTCCTATCCGGGACATGGAACCAGAAACGAGACCAGCAATTAATTTTCTGTAAAGTCAGAAATTTCGTCTATTCGGGCTTTTTCGGGATCTGATCGTTCGTATTTGCATCAAGAAATTGAGCAAGTCCTGCCATGTACATTTAACCGCGTCTATTTGGGACCTACCCAAGACATGGAACCAGGATTGGATTTTCTCTGAAGGCAGAAAGGTCGTCTGTCCGGGTCTATCCGGGATCAACCTGGGAAAATTCGCATCGATAAAGAGACCAACTCCAGCAGCGTAAGGTTATCCGGGTCTATCCGGGACCTGTCCGGACAAGTAAACAGAATTTGATTTCCTGTGAAGTCAAAAAGGTTATGAGGAACCAGAAATTGATTTCATGTGAAGTCAAAAGGGACGTCTGTCCGCGTCTAGCCGGAACCAATCTGGTGGTACTTACATCGATAAAGAGACCAAGTCCTAGAAATTATGTTTTGTCGGGTCTACCGGGGACCTATCCGGGACGTGGAAACAGAAATTTTACCTGTAATGTCACACCCCCCCCCCCCCACACACACGTTTCCATTTTCAAAAAAAGAAAATCTGCAATTTTCAATTTTTTTAAATTCCAGTATTAACACGTGCCATCGGGCACTTGAAAATCCCTATTTTTAACATGGGAAAATTTTGGATTTTCGAAAAATCGGATTGGTACTTCAGCGTTTGATCGGAAATTGCCAACTTTTTCAGGGATTGAAGATGAGTGTCTACGGAATAAAACCATATAATAAAATTGTATTCTTAACCCCCTTCCCCTCACTCCCACACACAACACCCAAAATATGAACCAAAAAAAAACTACATTTTTACGTATTATTATTAATTTTTAGCATTTCCTGCCATCTTTTTTAATACGAATAAATGCTAATAAACAATTTAAATATTCCTTATAACTTTTTAAACAATTTTTAATTGTTTAAATAAATTTAACTTAATGAAACAATTTTTTTTATAGTGTACAAAATAATCGTCATTTCTGAATGAAATGTAATAATTAATCATTCTTTGGAGTCGTGCATTTTTTTAAAAACGTTTTGTGATTATTTGAACTATTGATTGTTGTAAATTTTCAAGAATCGAACCAGAGATGTCCACTTTTTTCTCAAATCGGTATTCTATGCTACTTACTGTTGAATACTTACATAACTTTGATACTTTTCTTCTGATGTTTAATAAATTTCTATTTGATTAAACAATTTTTCTTCGTCGCCTAGCCGAAAGTACGTCTTCCCGGTCTCATTTCTGTCCGGGAACAGTGGCTTTCGCGGCCTGCTAGAGTTAACGCGATCTATGTTTGGCTTCGAGATTTTTGTGGCTCGCTAACGTAGCAACCTGACGTAGCAACGCTCAGTATTGTGTTGTTGTGTACTTAGCCTCTGAAAAATATTTATTTTTACAGGTGAATGGAAAAAACAGAACGTCGGTGTTTTCAACATCAAAACGAGGAAGAAGTATTACGAAAAAATATTTTTAAAAAAGATGTGCTTTTGATACCCGCCCCGACCAGCAAAACCTCGGCTCCGCCTCGGCTTTGCAAAAGTCGGGCGGGCGATCGAATCCCCTGCATTCGCTCAGCTGACCGAGAGCAGCAGCGGTGCTACGCGAGGTGGCCGATAGCTCGTGCTGAAGCAGGCCACAAAAGAAATATATCCGAGCTAGAAGCCGACAACGCATTTTATTAATTAGCGTTAACTATTAAACGTACTTTCGGCTGGGGATGAAGAATAACAGTATACGACACACGGCCAGAAATATTGGATGCCCTGGCGTGCGTGATATGAGGCCTCGGCTTCGCCTTGGCCTTCATATCACACACGCCCGGAAATCCAACTTTCTCACCTTGGGTCGTAATATACTATTTATTTGCTGAAGTAGTTTTTTTTGAAAATTTAAAAAAATAATATAAAATGGAACACATACTCTTATTTTTCTATCTGTATAGCGTATAGAAAGAATATATTAACGATGTTTTGATTGTTTAAGCAAATCGAATTTGTTTAAATAATTATTTTTCCCGACAAATGTTTTTAACATCGCATTTTCTGAATGAAACATAATACTAAATGATTTTGAGGAGTAGTGAATTCTGCTAAATGAACAATTAATTGTTGTTTGCTTTAAAATTTCCTTGAAATTGTGTATGGATGGCTTACACCTTTTTTGACATTCTCTATATACTATTGTATGTGTTACATTTTATACTATTTTTTTAAAATTTTCACAAAAAAATGCTTAAGTTAATAAAAATTGTTCAATAAAATAGAACCAACATTTAAAGAATTAAAAATTATTCAAAAAGTCATGGGGGAAATTCAAATTGTCCATTAGTAATTATGTTTGATAAAAAAAGAAGGCAGAAAATGCTGAAAATTAACAATAATACGTAAAAATGTATTTTTTTATTTTCGGGTCATACTTGGGGCGTTGTGGGGGGAGTGAAGGGTGGGTTCAAAATGAAAGTTATTGGTATGGTTTTATTTTCTAGAAACTCCTTTTCAATTCCTGAAAAATTTGGCAACTTTCGATCAAACCCTGAAGTAAAAAAATCGGATTTTCTTTCTCCGGAACTGGAAACATCAAATTTTCAAGTTCAAGTTTTTTTTATCCGGAAGTACTTTTTTAACTTGAATTTTCAAATAAATTATTTGTAGTAGGAGCTTTCATTTCCACTTCCCTTAAATTTTATGAAAAATCACAAATTAATTTAATAATTTGATTGAACATTCAAATATTAGAATTTAAATTTGAAAAATATAAATATTCAAATGAAGCCTTTCTTAATCCACCTATTCATTAAATTAGTGAAACAAAAAAAAAATATCCCTCAGTTAGCCCTGGCTTTTCAGTGAAACAGCTTGGCTGAGATTTTGTCGGCAAAATCCAAGCAATTCGACGGCTCAATTGACTAGGGCGTGCGGCAGATATTCAGGTTTAGACCCAGGGTTAGGTAATTTAGATAGGGTTCAAATCCTTAGCGGGTGTGATTTTTCAAAGACTTTGAGCGTACGATTATGTTTGTGAGTGACCGTGTGTGCAATTGTATAATTTCGAATATAGATTAAGTCCAGTGACGGAATACAAAACAATTTCTTTTGCAAATTTATAATTATATTAGATCATCTGTATGATGAGCCAACGGCCATACCACGCTGAAAACACCAGTTCTCGTTAGATCACTGAAGTTAAGCAGTGTTGGGTGCGGTTAGTACTTGAATGGGTGACTGTTTGAGAATACTGCGTGCTGTTGGCTCGTCGTGGGTGTGGTGAGCCCACACTTGTAGTTATTTACTACAAGAAACTATCCACCTAGAAACACTACCCGAATCGGGTAGTGTCACGCCTACCCCGAAAGGGAAATGGCTTAATAGTATACATAAATCTGTTTCGAGCTGATGCACTGAATAAATCCCGGCAAGGACCGGATAGGACCCGGATGAATCTTTCCAAGCGCCCCGTACAGGTCCCGGATAGACACGGATACGAAGTTGTATGCCGAATAGATCCGGGCTAGGACCGGATAAGACCCGGATAGAATTTTAAAGCACACCGTATAGGTCCTGGATAGACCCGAATACGAAACTGTATGCCGAATAGATCCCGGATAGGACAGGATAAGACCCGGATGGAATTTTCAAGCGCCCCGCATAAGTCTCGTATAGACCCGGATACGAAACTGTATGCCGAATAGATCTCGGATAGGTTGGGACAAGACCCGGAAAGATCCCGGATAGGACGGGACAACACCCGGATAAATATATGTCCTAGCGTCCCGTGAATGTCCCGGATAGACCCGGATACGAGCCGGGTACAAAAACCGTAGTTCACTTATGATATAGGCTCGGATAGAGTCCCGACTCGATCCAGGTTCTATCCGGGCTCCATCCGGCATTTTAAGCAATGCAAACCACTTGTTGCAGCAAACAACGCAGGCCTACGGTCACGTTGGACCTTGGTCTTGAAGCCGAGATTCGTGAGGCTATATCAAAAGGACAGGAAGAGGAATTCAATTAAATCATTACTGAGCTTGATGCTTTTGAGGCTAACCGAATGGCCTTCAACAAATCTTTTCATGGGTCTGCAGGGTGGTCCAATTGAACTGAAACTTTTTAGCATGCTGCATTTTTTATATAAAATTTAAGTTTATTGGAGCAATTAAAAAAATTAATAATTAAAAATTTTAATTTTTTCCACCATTTTTTTAAATTGCTTCAATAAAATTAAATTGTATATATGTAAAAAAATACAGTGTTCTAAAATGTTGCATTCCAGTTGGTCCAAGTAAGTGATCTTTAGTCTCTTGTCTGAAATCGTAAGGAGTAAATTCGGATATTTGAAAAGACGTTGAATAGTGTGATCAATAAGAGACTGAATCTCAACCGTGGCTCCTTCCGATATTCGAATATTTGAAGGATTACAATCTTTTTTAATCTCTAATACATTCACATAGGTAGAAAAATCCCACATAGCACACTTCCAGGTAAACCCAAGTCTGTCCCAGGTTTAGACCTATGCTTTTCCCAAAAAAACCTGGGACAGACCTGGTTTTTTCGGGAAGTGTGCTATGTGGAAATCTAAGCCTTTCTTTCTTTGGCCTGTAAGTGAATAGGGGCCATCCATATACCACGTGGACAATTTTTCACCACTTCCCCCCCCCCC
>CAKNXH010052829.1:0-19963 GCA_932178445.1 Andricus quercusramuli
CTACCCCGAAAGGGAAATGGCTTAATGGTATAATAATAATAATAATTTATTCAAGCTGGAATTAATCACTGAAATTTCACATGTTACAAAGATGCATACCCGCGTCATCCTGTGGAAAGAGGAGGAACAAGAAATTATCTGATGAAGCCCCGGTGGCGATATTGGTTGACGCTCCACTCGGAATAGTGGCGTTCCGGGTTCAAATCCGGGCCAAGGCAGATTTTTTCTCGTTTCTTCAAAAATTTATTTGTTTTGTAATCGGACATATCTAACATCAGAAATTAATCCATACATAAGGTTTATATCTTGGTACTCAATTCATACACAACATAGGGATTACGGACTCAATTTACTTGCAGCGAAATTTGGCGCAATTAGAAAACTGAACGTTGGCTCAATTCGAGTGAATTTACCAGGGTCAGAATTACAAATATTTTCAATCGTTATAAATTGTTATACATTTTTTTATTTGGTTGACAATTTAACGATTTTCTTGAAAAGACATAATTTTTTTATTGCAAAGTTAACTGGTTTGTTAAAAATTCGTCGTTTTTGGTTAAAAAATCCAAGTCTTTCCGTATAATATTCACATTTTGTTCAAAATTCATATTTCGTTACAGATAAGTCAACTAAAATATTTTTTGGATGAAAAATATTTTTTCTTAAAATTTGTCTTTTTAATTTAAAAGTTCATCTGTTTCAGTAGGATTTTTGTTTCTCTTGGACAAAAGTGCAACTGTTTGCTTGAAAATTGAAAAATCTTGTTAACAGGCCTTTTTTTGCTGTTAAAAATTCGACTATTCAGCAGAAAATTAACTTATAGTTTATAGTTCTCATTTTTGTGTTGGAAAGTGAACTGGAATCTTTTTTGGATACAAATTCAACTATTTTTTGAAGTTTTTTAAATTCATCTGTTTTAAAAGAAAGATTTCAGCTTTCTTGAATAAAAATGCAACTGCTCGGTTGATAATTCAACTCTTCCTTGAAAATTTTTCTTTCTGATTTCAAAATTCATCTGCTTTAGCAAAATTTATATTTTTCCTGGATAAAAATGCAACTGATTGGTTTAAAATCCAACAATTTTGTTCAAAAGTCATACTTTTTGGTTAACAATTCTGCTCTTTTGTTGAAAATTTAACTATTTTGTAGAAAATGTACTTTTTGGTTAAATTTAATATTTTAATGTTGGAAAGAGAACTGAAATCTTTTGTGGGTGAAAATTCAACTATTTTTTTGAAAATAAAACTATTTTGTTAAAAAGTCATAATTTTGGTTGAAAATTCTACTGTCTTGTTATGAAATTCAACTATTCCGTAGAAAATTTACTCTTTGTTCAAAAATCATATTTGGGTGTTGAAAAACAAACTGAAAGCTTTTCTGGATGCAATTTCAACTTAAAAAAAAAATTATCTCTTTTTATTGAAACTTCATCTCTTTTAGCACAAATATCATCTTTGTTGGATGAAAATTCAACTATTTGGTAGAGAAACCTATTTCGTTAAAAAATCATCCCGTTCGTCCCTTTTCAAATGAAAATTAATTTTTTTTTCAAGAAAAATTTGATCTACTTTGGATGAAAATGCAACTTTCGAGTAGAGAATTTAACATTGTTGTTAGAAAGTCATTCATCATGGGTAAAAATTCATCTTATTTGGATTGGAAAAATTTCTTTCGCAGAAACTTATTTCTCGGTTAAAAATCAATATTTTGATCGTGAAAAGTCAACTAAAATTTTTTTAAACAAAAAATTCGAATATTCTTTTCAAATTCATCTTTTCGATATATAAATTCATCCGCTTTGGTAGAAATTACTTTTTTTAATGAAAGTGCAACTTTTTGGTTGAAAAATATTCTTCTTCGCTTGAGTATTCAACTATTTCATTCAAAAGATTTGGTTAAATCTCTTTGTTCAGAAATCATTTTTTTTATGAGTCACATTTTTAGTTGAAAATTCATGTCTTTGGTTGGAAAAATTCCTCTTTTTGGATGAAAAATTCGATTTCGTTCGTAGAAACTGATTTTTTTCTAAAAAATTCATATCTTGATCTTGAAGAGTCAACCAGAATCTTTTCTGGATGGAAATTCAACTATTTTTTTTTTAAATTTGTTTCCTTTTTGAATGAAAATTCATCTGTTCCAAGAGAAGTTGAATCTTTGTTGGATCAAAATGCCACTATTGGGTAGAGAGTTCAACAATTTTGTTAAAAAGTCATCCTTTTTGGGTGTATAAATTCATCTTTTTGTATTGAAAATTCAATTTTTCTCGTAGAAACTGATTTTTTGTTGAAAAAATCATATTTTAATCTTGAAAAGTCAACTGGAATCGTTCCTGGATGAAAATTCAACTATTTTTTTTAAATTGGTATCCTTTTCAAATAATTTTCATCTTTTTTGGATGAAAATGCAACTAATGCGTAGAGAATCCAACAATTTTGTTAAAAAGTCATCCTTTTTGGGTAAAAATTCATCTTTTTGTATTGGAAATTCAATTTTTCTTGTAGAAACTTATTTATCAGTTGAAAATTTATATTTATATTTGAATATATATATTTGGTTATAAATTATTCTTCTTTGCTTGAGTATTTAACTATTTTATTGAAAAGATTTGGTTGAATTATTTTGTCGCGAAATGATTTTTTTTCGATTAGTTATATTTTCAGTTGAAAATTCATCCCTTTGGTTGAAAGTTGAACTATTCTGTTGAAAGCTAATCTTTTTAAATTGAAAATTCAAAATATTGAGTGAAAGTTAAACTAAATTGTCAAAATTTCATTTTTTTCATTCAAGGCTTATGTTTTTGGTTAAAAATTTGACTGTTTAGTGTAAAAATATATATTTTTTTTTGGTTTAAGAGTAATTTTTAACTGAAAATGTAACTTTTCCATTTTTTTAAGATTGATCTTTTTAGCTCAAAATTCTCATTTTTTGGTGAAAAAAATAATTTTCTTGGTTTAAAATTTCATTCTTGTTGGGTATCAGTTTCGTGGAAAAATAATTTTTTGCTGTAGTCATATTTTTTGATTGTGAATTCAATTTTTGTCCAGAAAATTCGTCTTTCAGCTTGAAGGTTCAACAATTTATGTAAAATTTCATTTTTTTCAGTGAAAAATCTTTATTTGTTGAAAATTCGTCTTTTTGGTTTTAAAAAACTTTTTTTTGTATAAATTTCATGTTTTTTGATTGAAATATAAACTATGACACTTATCTTGATTTGGACTTTAAGAAATAGAATAATTTCTCGGTCGCAGCAAGGATCGAGACTCAGAAAATATTTCGAGCATTTTTGCCTATGTTCTGATTGAGGGTTTATTAAAGACCAAGTCCAATTATTTCTACTCGACTAACGACAGCTTTAAAAGTAAAATACGATGCTCTTTTTCCAACATAAAAATCATACTAGATTTATTGTCCCTAATATATTTCGTTGCTAAGAAAGACTGAAAGCGGCCGCTCGTTTTCTGCAGGAATTTAGCGGTCATAAACAACTCTCGAGGTGTAAACGTTGTAATAATGCATGCGCTTCCGGTTCGCAGGCCGGAAATAGCTTTCTCCGGAAGGAGAATAGCAGCCCCTACGTGCGCTAAGGCGAGAAAAGCAAGTGGTGTGTAAACCAACCAAGTTCCATAGTCGTTTTGTGTTGATGTAAGTCCATGTTTGTGTAGGTGAGGGTTTGTGTGGGTGTGGGTGTTTTTTAAGTTTGTGTGCTTCTGGGATACGAGTGGTGAGCATTTCACTTGACAGAAAGAAAAGAGGTACCAGGATATGGAAAGTGGAGCGTGGTACAGGTGGTAGATACACAAAGTAGACGTGGATTTATAAATGTTCGAGTTATTTCGAAGGAGACACTTTAGCTACATCATTCGGATTTCGTTAGCCATTTGTTCAAAGCGATGCACTCTCCTTTTGTTATCGCTTACCCTGAAAGGATCTTTTTTGCTGAACTGGAAAAAGCCTCTCACCAATGTTGAGGTGACTTTCTCTTCAAAATTTGTAAATTGAATAAGGACATTTTAGGATTTTCATTAAGAGAAACTGAAAGTCTTATTTTGGTCATACGTTCAACATATATATGTTTATTTAATTACATATTAAGAAAATCGAAGTTTCGACCCGTCTTTCGGTCTTCCTCAAGATGATAACATTATTAAAAAAGTATCTGTGAAAACATACATTCCTGATAAAATTCAATTTGTGCATCTCATAATCAATTTCATGCTAAATAAATCAAATTTATGCATTAAAATCGTTACTTGAAACTAATCGTTCGATGAGATTGAAAACACAACCAAAACGATTATCCATCAAAACTGTTGAAAATTTTGTTGTTTTACATTTTCTTCAAACCTATGTAGTCGTCCTCTTTAAACATATATCTTCTACGAAATAAAAAATAAATGTGTGATATGATGAATGTGCGTTAATTTGACCATTTGCAAAATTGCGCATAAAATTCTAATCTAATTCTAATTTTAATCTAAAATTGTTTTAAATAACGAAAGATTAGTTAAAAAGAAACAATATCATTCGATTTTCAAGGCACGAAGTTTTCACAGTAATGATATTCTTCGAAGAAGTGTTTTAGGCACAACCTCTTCTTGCACCATGCACATGTTATTACTGTAACATCACCGCAAATATCACAAAAAGGTTCAATATCTTCCTTGAAACAAAAATCTACAGGGTTATCAAAATGTGGAGGTCTATTTTCTATATATCCGCTTTTATACCAAGAATATTTGAATACGTTAATAAATCTAGTTGAAGACAATTGATTATGTGTGAGGGAATGTAATTTTATAATGTTAGTTCTAATATGCAAGTTAATGTCAGACCTCAAAAGAATAGAAGTGTCAGAGATTTTTCATACGAAATTCTTCCAGATCCTAAGCCCAAACACATCCAAGGGCTGAATTTTCCTAGTTGTGCCTTTTGGAATAGTTTCCAGTAAAAGGGTTTCACCTTCCGGTATAGCAGTTTGCACGGTTTGTTCACACTGGCCACTCCATGAATCCAACAATAACACAGAATTTTCTCCTACGTTAGGGAAAAATACATCTTAAAGCCACCTTTGCAGTAATTCTGAAGAAAGTTTACCGGATTTAGAGGCTTGCAAATAAATATTGTTTGCCTCAAAAAGCCCTTGGCTTACTCTTGGTCCAAATTGTCCGGATGGTTTCTTCAAAACTACAAAAAGGGGTGACAGTAATCTTCCATCGGTAGATATGGTTGGCTGAATCGTATAGCTATGCGTGGTGGAGGAAACCGATTGGACAACATTTTCCACAGTTTTTGTTCCTTTAAAGCTCGAAGTTCTGCCACTGTGTAATTCTAAATTAAAGCAACTTTGATCGGAATTGAAAATTTTGCTTTCCCCATACCTCAGAATTTCTGATTTTACATTGTTTTTAAAAACATCACATTATTGTTCTGTATCTCTAGTGTCATGTAAAGATGATACATATATAAATTTTGTGATTTTTCCCGAAACAACGTTATGCATTTCCTTGAATTACATACCCACCAACGTGATGCTTTAAACCATGGCATGTCCAATTCATGCTTCTTTTGTAAAGCCCATCTTTGAAGATCTATATCCTGAACTGTCATCTATGAATCAATAGCCTCCTTCAAATGTTCGAAAGTGTATTTTGCAACGTTGTATAGCTTATCTTCTTGGTCACCACTACTGTTGACTTGTTCTTGCCATCTTCTTAATTGTCGCTCTGAACGAAGCTTCTTGAATCTTTGATGAACGTTTGTAAAAGATAACCGTTTTTTCTTTCCAGAATTCCAAAAGTCAACAGCTTCTTTTTTATAGTCGAAATTAACTCTCTCCTCTTGATATAAACAACTAGGAACTTCACCATAATCCTTTTCTTCTTGTTCTTCATCTTCAATCGGTTGTGTGTCAATTTGACTATCCTCATGAGCAAATTGTAAGTCAACTGAATTTTCAATAATAAATGAGGAATCAAACACATTTTTCATCATAATACCCTCTATAACATCGTGTAGATGTACCTACTCAGGTGTTACTTCTGAATATATTGTAAGTCCAAAGCCTTGAGCAATAAGGGTTAGAGGGACGATATGCGAAAGAGTAAGTGTCTGTGTGTACAATTTTCAATGGAAATATGTACCTGTCTGAACCTAAATAAAAATTCTTTAAACAGTTCTGTTATATATGTATTGTCATTAAAATCGCCTGCTAAACAGAACATAAAAAGTTTTTGATGGGTAGTTTTCACATAAGAAGTGTTTATTAATATAAGAACATGTGCCATCGTTAACAAATAATCAGTTATATTATTATTGATTGTCCAAACTAAATATTTTAATCCATTACTCACAAAAATGTCATATTAATCACTAAATTTTTTATTTATCGATAATACTAAAGGGGTCGATGGCACATAATTCAGGGGTTTTTCCGAATTAGACTGATAATTCTTAATAGAATTAATTATCAAAACTAGATTTTTGCAGCAACAAAATCCAAAATCTTGAACTATGTGTCATATGGCGAAGCATCCTATAGGGGTAGATTTTTTGAGTTATGATACTCTAGTGGGTAAGTATTTTTGAAACTCAAGATAATATCATAATATAGAATCAGTTAAAACAATTTTGTGCAAAAACAAGAAAGAAAAAACAATGATACCTCTTAAAACAGGAAAAGTATCAAAAATATAGAAGGGGTGATTTCCACCCCTGAATATGAACGATTGCCCCAAAAATTAATTTTTTCCGTAGTCTGGGATCCTATTACCACCTGCAAAGTTACAAAAAAATCGGCGTCGGACACCAACCTAACCCCACTTGTGAGCCAGGACGAAATTTTGATAAACACAATTAGTACAGAGAAGGTAATATGGCGTCATATTTGATTATATGATTAGATATTGAGTAATTATAGTCATTATAGCTAAAGTCACAGCAACGCGCCAAAATCTTTGAAATTGAGAAAACAAATCAATTTCATAAGCATTGATAAACATCATTGATATGCATTCTTTCAGTTTGTACATTAACACACAATTATTGTACTTTTTAATAAAAATCGATTCTATAATTTTTCTTTTGTATGTAATATTTTCTTTCGCAATACATTTTCTATTGATTCGGGATCTTTTTTTTAGTGCTGTACAAATTCTCTTATTTATTATTATTCTTGAAATATACGTTTGTATTAAATTTTTCAAGAGAACTTCTAATTCTTTCAGATAAACCTTGTATATACGGAAGAGTTAAGCTTTTATCATTTTTGGTTAGTGTTTCTAACCATTTTGACTTTTTACTTTTACTAGAATTGTTATAAATTTCATGTGTTCTTTTTTTAATTATACAATTTATAAAAGGTAATGGATAATTGTTGATAATTAAGGTTTCTTTGATTTGTTTGATATTATATTTTCTAAACTGAACATCGCTAACTTTTATGCCTCTGTCAATTAAATTTTTGATTAGTCCTATTTTTTGCTCAAAAGGATAGTATGAGTTGTAATTTGAATACTGATCACAAAATGTACGTTTTTTATACCAGTTTGTAAGAATTAGTCCATCGTCTTTTTTTATCACTGAAAAATCAAGGTAGTTTAGAGTGTTGTTTTCCTCAATCTCATGAGTAGATTGAACCGACTCATCGATGCTGTTAATCACGTTGACAAATTCCTGAATTTTTTTAGTTGGAATTATAGCAAACACATCATTTACATAACGTTTATAAAAAAGTGGCTTGATATTTAAAAGTGGCAGCGCTCTAGATTCTATGTCTTCTAATACGATATTCGATATGATTGAAGATAATGCAGACCCCACTGGGCAGCCTGATGTCTGTTTGCAATAACATTCATCAAAATAAAGAACTGTCTTGTTAAAAACTGTTCTAACCGCGACAAGTATTTCTTTTTTTGAGACTTTTGTTAAATTTCTATATAGATTTAATTTTTCTTCTATACATTCCATAGCCAAATCCAGAGAGATATTGTCAAACATGGACACCACATCTAGAGATACCATGGAATGGGAAGAAGAAATTTTCAAGTCCTTTATTTTTTCTCTGAAATTTCAGCTATCTTTTAAAAATGAATCTGTTGTACCTTGAACTGGTTTCAGAACTTTTGCTAAATATGATGATAATTTATATGTTGGTGATCCAATGGAGGACACAATTCATCTCCATTTTAAATTTGGTTTGTGCACTTTAGGAAGAGCATAAGCTTTTGCTACAATCGAACCTCCAGATTTCAATCGGTGAAACATTTGATCGTTAATATGAGATTTATTATGCCACCTAGTAACAACCTCATTACATTTTCCTTCTATTGTAGGAACCAAACTTGTTTTAACTTTTTCATATAGAGAAACATTGCTCAACATATTTTCGACATCTTTTATGTAATCTTTTGTATTGGCTGCGACTGTAATGTTGCCTTTATCGGCTTTTAGAAAAATAAGGGCTTTGTATTATTTTTGATAATCTGCGATTGTTTTGACAAAGTTATTATGTTTGAATTTATTATTTTCTTTATGGTTAACAATCAATTTCGTAATGTTTCTTCTAATTTCTTGTTTTTTAAATGTATCTAAAGTTTTGATGCAATCTTCAACAGAAGCAATAACGTTGTTAGCAGGTCGTTGGTTTGATTTAAACGGAATTCCAAATTTATTGCCTAGAGATAATTTTTCAGCAATGTCTACTGGGATGTGTTAGTTTGGAATGTCTTTAAACCATTTTTTTAACCTGATCTTATTGATAACTTGATTTTGTTTAAAGACTTTGTTCCTTCTGAATTCAAAATTTTGATGCATGCTTCTTGTTCTTCATATCTAAGTTTGTGTAGTACATAATTCTGTGATTCAAAAAAAATACAAATAGAATTTTCGTGTATAGATCTTGGTAAACGATGTTTCAGAAACAATGTGTGATTGGCTAAATTGTTGATATTCCTAATCAGTTCTCAATCTCGATAAAGGAGGTATATGCATATCAACAAGACGTTCAAAAGAAGGTTAAAATTCAAGACTTCTGTCTGAATTTTGGAATTATAAATTGAAAGTCAAAAATATTTCTACCCCAGCCCCTATTAGTGCACGTAATTTATGATTTTGAGAAATGATAAGATATGGGTCTTGAAACTGATGAAAATTTTCAATATTTAAGATAATACACGCTTCAAAAAATTTCCTGATTTTTCCTTGACCAATTTCTCATTTCCCCTGAACATAATTATTAAAATACCAGCATTGTAATCTTGTAATATTCTTTAAAATAGAGTCTTTAATAAACAGAACAAGAAAATATTTCAGATACAAAATTTAATTTTTAAAATTTTTCTATTTATTCAGGGTCTCTAGTGTTTCTTCAAACAAAAATTCCAGGACTTTTTCAGGTTTTCAAGGACAGAAATATACATTTTTCCATGTACTTTTTTACAGCAAAAATAATACTTTCGACGAACCATAGTAGAAATTGTAGGTCTAGTGGAACTGAAAAGTATCATATGCGAAATTTCTCTTACGTCCCTAAAATCTAATTTTATAGAACAAAAATCTCTTTCTTGGGCATTGTTCATTTTATCATGGTGAAACATCACGTCGCTACGATAGAAAATATTCAAAGTTTCTGTTTTTTCAGCTTTAAAAACAATTTAATGAAAATTTTGAAATTCAAGATTTTTTTGCTGTTTATAATTTAGCTAAATTTGATTTATTTGTAATAAAATTGTTGATTTTGCAAACCTACAAAGATGGATTTTTAACTAGATAATCGAATTTTAAACACAAAAGATTAAACTTTTTTGGAATTTTTGAAAGACAGCCTAATTCTTAACAAACACGGTGAATTTTAAATCTAAAAGGACGAATTTTCTGTCGAAATGGGCGAATGTTAATAAAACAGTTGAATTTGCAACCAAAAATAGTTGAATTTTCAACACGAAAATTGGAATGTCCGACAAAAAGACGAGTTCGCAACGAAATGTTGAATAGTTGGTATTTCAGTAACAACAAAGAAACGAATTTGTCAATAAAATAGTTAAATTTTCAACCAAAAAGTTGAATTGAAAAAAATCAAAAAAATAGTTGAATTTTAAACCAAATAGTTTAACTTTTAACATACACAGATGAATTCTTAACCAAAACGACGAATTTTCAACAAAAGAAATTATTTCCTACCGAAAAATGACAAATTTTCAACGAAATAAACCAATTTGCAAACAAATAAGAACATAGACTTCCAACCGAATAGTTGAATTTTCAACTAAAGACGATAAATTTCTATCCAAAAATGGAATAGTTAAATTTTCAGTAAAAAAAAATTAATTTTCGTAGAAAAAAAAAGAATTTCTAACAAAATAGTTAAGTCTTCAAACAATATAATAAAAATAAAGAAAAGTAGTTTAATTTTCAAACAAGCAGTTGAATGTTCAATTAGGAAGATTTTTTATTTCTACCAAAAAAGGTAAATTAACTGAAAAAATATGAATTTTCAACCAAAACTGGAATAGTTCAATTTTCAAAAAATAAAATGAGTTTTTAACAAAGTAGTTCTACGTTCAACCAAAAGGTTGAATTTCAAACCAAAAAAGGTGAATTTTTCATGAAAAATTTAATAGTTGAATTTTCAACTAAAAACCATCAATTTTCAACCTAAAATAGAAGAGTTTAATTTTCGATTCAAAAAATTAAGTTTCATGGAAAAATTAAAGTTTTTTCAACAAAATAGTTCAATTTTCAGCCAATAAGATGCTTTTTTATTAAATTTTTTTTAGATTCCAACCAAGCATTTTCAACTCACTAAAGAATTTTCAACTAAAAATATGAATCTTCAACAAAACAGTGATTTCTTAACAAAGTGGTTTAACCAAAATTTTTAAACAAAATAGTTGAATCCTCAAGCAAAGAAGAATAATTTTCAACCAAACAATTGCATTTCCATAAAAAAAAATTCAACCCAAAAAATGTTCAACCAAAAAGCATGGATTGTTGCATTTCCATTGAAAAAAAAATATTTCAGTTTTAATTTTCAATATGAAAATACGAGTGTTGAGCAAGTGATAAATTTTCCATGAAAATAGTTGAATTTTTGAACGCAACAGGGCGAAACAGTTGAATTTTCAAACAAAAGGGATGTCTTTTCAACAAAATTGTTGAATTTTCAACCAAACATTGATATTTTCCTCTAAGAAAGATGGAATTTCCGCTAGAATGGATTAATTTTGAAACTGAAAATTGAAATTTTCAACAACAAAAAAATGATTGAATTTTCATCCAATAAAGATTTCAGTTGAATTTATCACGCTAATATATGAGTTTGACAAACTGAGTAAATTTTTTGAGAAGATATTTGAAGTTTCAACCCAAAAGACGAATTTTTAACTAAACAGTTGCTTTTTCATCCAAGAAAGATGCAGTTTCTACTAAATAAAATTAATTTTCAAATTAAAAAGACAAATAAAAAAAAATCGAATTTTCAATACTAAGATATGAATTTTAAACGAAGAGTAAACTTTCTACGGAAATGTTTGATTTTTCAATCCTCACTAACGAATTTTTAACAAAATAGTTGAATTTTCAACCGAAAAGAATGATTTTTTAACAAATTTGTTAAATGTTCAAACGTATAATAAAATTTATAACTAAAAAGGATCATCTTTGAGAGAAAGCAACTGCAAAAAAATATACCAATACAAGAAAAATAAATTACTAATATGAATAATATATTAGTTAATATTCAACTACCAGAATGTTGAAATTGTAAAATTTTTAAACTAGAATCTTTTATAAATGGAATTGAAGTGCGGTCCCTTATAAAAAAAAAAGTTTGCGTGAAAAATATTGCAGTCTGGAATTGGAGAAAAGAGTTTTCGAAATACAAATTTTGTTGAAGTCTACTGGAAACTATTTTATACTTTTGTGCGGGTCTGACTAATAAGTGGATTTACTACTTTAAAAGAGCTTAGACTTTACTGCCACAAATGCCCTCAAAACAGGGGAAATAGGGTTTGACCCAAGCAGACAACATTAACATGAAAGTTAAATTTTCAACAAAATTATTACATTTTTCAAGGAAATACTTGAATTTTGAAGAAAATCCGTAATTTTTAAGAAAAGTAGTTGAATTTTTAAACAAAATAATGATAAAATGTTTTAACTGGGAAGTCAGGTTTTGAAGGAAACTGTTTACTTCAAAAACAAGATAAATTTTCAACAAAATAATTGATTTTCCAACAAAATAATTGATTTTCCAACAAAATAATTCAATTTTTAACCGAATAATTGAATTTCCAAGATAGAATATCAGATATTTAAGCAAACAGTTGACTTTTGAACTAGAAAATATGAAACTTCATAACAAAGTGATGTTTTAACCAAGAAGTATAAACTGTGAACTAAATTGTTGCATTTCCGGAAAACAAAAAATAACTTTCAACCAAAAAATTGAATATTTAAAATAAAAAGTTGAATCTATAAGAAAACACCTTATTTGCGACCAAAAACATTACATTTTAACGAAAAAGTTTAACTTCTAACCAACAGAAGGAATGTCTGAGAAAAAGGATCAAATTTTCCACAAAAAAGTTAATTTTTAAACGAAGAAGATAAATTTCCCAATCAAAAATGTTATATCCGATATTCATATCCAAAAATATTTGAATTTTATATGTAAATCACTTGAATTCAACCAAAGAAAGACGAATTTTCAACGAAATACATATAGTTGAATCCTCAATCAAAACCGATAAATTTGTTACAAATTGTTGAATTTTCAACCGAAAAAACGAAATTTCAAAGAAAAAAAATAACTCTTGACAAAAAAAAAAACATTTTTCATAAAGTACATAAATTTGCAAATAAATAGTTGAATTTTCAAATAAAGAAGATACATTTTCAACAAAAAATGGAATAGTTCAATTTTCAATTGAAAAGATAATTTGAGAAAAATTAACTAAAGAGACAAATATAAAAATAAAATAATGAATCGTTAACTAACAAAATGATGTTTTGACTAACTAACTGAACCTATAACTGAATAGTTGAATTTTCAACCAAAAATATTAATTTTTAACGAAAAATATAATATTTTATGGTTTAATCAAGAAAAGATTGTAATTTAAAATGAAAAAAAAAGATACACTAAGCCAGAAAAAGACTAAATCATCAACAAAGTGATTGAAAAATCAATTGTAACAAATGGATTTTTAAACAAATATTTCAGTTTCAAACCGAAAATAAAATAGTTTTATTTGTATTTGAAAAAGAATCAATTTTCAACTAAAAAAAAAAGTCCAACCAAGTAGTAGAAATTTCATTGAAGAAAAATAAGCTTTTAACGAAAAATTTTATGGTTGATATTTCAATCAAAATATAAATTTATTTCAAATTAAAAAACAGTTGTATCGAACAAAAAAATATGAATTTTTGAATAAATACAAAAATTCTCAATCAAAAAGTAGAATTTTCAAATGAAAAGTTGGATTTTCAACACAAAGAGATGAATTTTCAAACAAAAAAGATAAATTAAAAAAAAATATATATATAATTGATATTTTACTGATTTTTCTGTTTTTTAAAATCGAAAACAGTCAAATTTAACCAAGAAAGACGAGTTTTCAGTCGAATAGTTAAATTTTGAAATAAAAAAGACAAATTTTCAACAAAAAATGGAATAGTTCAATTTTTAATTTGAAACATAATTAAAGAAACATTAACTAAACAGATAAATATACAACTTAAATAATGAATCGTCAACTAAGAAAAATGATGTTTTGACTAACTCGTTGAAAACATAACTAAATAGTTCAAATTTCAATCGAAAATATTAATTTTTAACGAAAAATATAATAGTTTATGGGTTAATAAACAAAACAATTGTAATTTCAAATGAAAAATAGGTAAATTAAACCAGAAAAAGACTAATTCTCAACAAAGTGAATTAAAAATTAATCGAAACGAGTGAATTTTTGAACAAATATTTTAATTTCGAACCGAAAATAAAATAGTTTAATTTGTATTACAAAAAAAAAATCAATTTTCAACAAGAAGAAAACAAATTTTCAAACAAGTAGTTGAATTTTAATCCAGAAATGACAAATTGTTAACAAAACATGTTATGGTTGATATTTCAATGAAAATATATTTTTATTTTAAATCAAAAACAGTTGTATCGGGAACAAAAAGATGAAATTTTGATAAAAATTCTCAATCAAATAGTGGAATTTTGAAATGGAAAGTTGGATTTTTAACCCAATGAGATGAATTTTCAAACAAAAAAGATAAATTAAAAAAAAATATATATATAATTGATATTTTACTGATTTTTCTGTTGTTTAAAATCGAAAACAGTCAAATTTAACCAAGAAAGACGAGTTTTCAGTCGAATAGTTAAATTTTGAAATAAAAAAGACAAATTTTCAACAAAAAATGGAATAGTTCAATTTTTAATTTGAAACATAATTAAAGAAACATTAACTAAACAGATAAATATACCAAGACAAATTATTTTAAAGAATAGTAGAATTTTCTACCATAATAATTGATTTCCCAACCCGAAGAGACGAATTTTCAACAAAACAGTTGAATTTCTATCCCAAAAATAAAACATTTTAACAGTTGAATAATAAATTGTTCAAATCATTGCGGTAAATATCTGATTATCAGTAAAAAGTAATATTTTATATATTAGAAACAATGCTTATTCAAAAAACCTCAAAAAATCATAATTAGAGCCAAAAATTCAGAAAATCCAATTTTTTATGAATGGTTTTTTTTGTATTCTATATTATTTATTTATATATTATTTATCCTATATTATTTATTAGTATTCTATAGCTAGTTGTAAAAAAAATGTGAAATTTCCACTAGATGCAACTCATATTCTCGATTCTGAATAAAATTAACAAAAACGTCTTTCTTTCTTATAGGAAATACGTGTTAAATTTTCTGGGGCTTGCGGCACCTCCAGATATAATATTTTTTCAACAGAAAGACGCATTTAATTTCTTCTCGATTTGAACATATTTTTCGGTTATATGCATGAAAAAAAAAGAATTAAATGTATTTTTGAACCAACCTACCGTGAAGTCTGGATTTGTGTACGTCTGACCTTAAATTGTAGTTACTACTTAACACATCTGAAAGTGATACTTTTTTCCATAATTATTATTCTGGTCCTCAACAGATGACCAAAAATTTAATACGCAGAACTCTATATTATAATAAAAAAAAATTAAAAAACCTTGATAGAAAATACTTGACGAGATGGGGTTTTAAAAATCATTTACAGCGACTTTCCTGAGACTTCTTGAGAGGGTCGATCAGACATCGAGTTTCGCGTAAATCGAGGTTGGGTGACAGGGTTACAATATGGCGCACAGAAGGGCTACTTTCCAGAACGACAAATATTTGAAATGCGACTGAATGCACGAGTGAATTTTGCGCCTGTATAGCCTCGAATGACGTTTTATATGTGCAGATGGCTATACGTGCGTGATTTTCCAAATAGTAAGGGACACATATAAAACGTAACATTAATGCAGCTTCTGGCAATACGAGTTATGAACACGTGTTAGAACTTTATACAGATGTGTATCAAATCCGTTTTCAAACGACCTTAAACAAAAGTTTATTACAAGCTCATAGGATCCAATCTGCGATCCTCCCAAACCACAAAATCAAAGCAAAACTCCTTGCTGTCATATATTTCAAATTGATAGAAGCTATTAATTCTTCAAACGAAAATTACACAGAAAAAACTGAAGATAAATTTTGTTGCATGTAAAATGTTCAGCTGTCAAAGATTACATGATATTTGGCGAAAGTTTATCTTACGATTGAATAAAAGCTGTCGTCTGCTACGACCTTCGCAGTGCTTCACAGCAAAGGAAGAACGGCAAAGTATACGTGAAAACTTGAAAAGCTATAAATCAGGACACTAGATTTGGAACAACTTTTTACTTACCTAATTGTTATTTTAAAAATAATTATACTTTATATATGCTTCCTGCCACAGTCGGTATTGCAGGTTAGAAACAAAACCAAAAATTAGGAATCGAATTATATTTGAAGTTGGAACATTCATTCAGTGGCGGATCTAGGTATTTGCCGCCATTGGGCTGACAGAATTTGCTGCTCTTGAGGCTAACAGAAATTAACTACTCGATTTTGAATCTGCAGTAAGACACGTACCCGAAATTCTTGGGTAGGAATTCATAAACGAAACAATCCGAAATCTGTATTAGATCCAATCCAAAAAAAAGTTCTCAATTTCGTTCGATCCAAATTGGTTAAAAATTAATGCGACTCAATACGAACTTCCATTCCGAATCAGTCCGAACCAAATTTGCAATCAGAATGAATCTGAACTCGAATTGACAAACCGATTTTCAATCTGAATGAATCCAATTCAATCCGAACTCGGATTGATTCCGATTCATTTGGATTGAAAATTTGGTTCGAATTGAAGCAGATCAATTTTTGACCGATTTCGATCGAACGAAACGTAAAACTTTTTTCGGATTTGTTCAGATTGATTCGGGGTTAGTTTGGATACAGATTTCGGAAAGAAACTGGAAACATTAATAAGATTTCTAATATGATAAATAAGTTGCATCCTTAATTTATATCAGCATCAATTAAAGTTTAAGGCTGCATCTAGTTACCCCGAAAAATTGGGAGAGTTAGAAAAGATGATGGACTGCGGTCGTCCCGAAAGTTCGGGATGACTAGCCAAGCTTAAGAAAAATATTGGACTAGTCGTCCTGAACATCGAGACAAGACACTGTGTAAGTTTAAATATTAATTAATTAAAAATCAATCCTAATGTAAAAGTTTATTTCAAGTTTCAATCTCGATTTCAGTATCAAAAATGGTTTTATTAATGAAATGTCACTATGTTTTGAAATCTATAACCAAATTGAAATGCAGGATCTTCATGCCTAATTTCACGCAAAAAAGAGAATAGTACATTGTAACTCGAAAACAGAGCAAAGAGTGCCATTTATACATGATTTACTTGAACTCTGAAAGTACACTTTGTAATTTTTACCATTCCTCTAAAAATGCGATTCAGAAGAAAAGAGTACTATGCCAAATGGTACATTTGACCACTAACTTGTCGCCTGAACCTATCGGTACTATTAACCAAAGGCTATATGAGCTATTCAAAATGGTAAAATATTCTACGTGTATTTGCAGTTTCTAGCCTGAATAGATTGATGAAAATTACTATTTGGAATTACATTTAACACATTTGATTAATTATATAATTACCTCTTTAGATCACGAAATTTACTATTTAGAAATGGCGATGTTTGCGATGCAAATTAGCATATTCTAAACAATTTCAAATGAAAAAAGTGCTATTTCGAAAAGTGATTTAATTCATGTAATATTGCACAAAGTCCTCCCTACGTAAGCCAAATTGTAATTAATAAAATTCCCTGATAATTGACCAAAATAATTATATAGAACGTGATTACCTACAACAACCAGTAACTGATTCACTGATTATTTGTCAGCTTTTACTGGTTGTCAGATAATAACGTTCTATCTAATTATTGTGGTAAATCATCAGTAGAATTCATCAATTAAAATTCTGCTCACGTAGAGGGGACTTTGTACAAGTTTACACAATTTGAATTATGATATATCTACGATTAAAACCTAATGCTAGCTACACTAAAACAAGGAGAAAAGAGTATACAATATTTATACATTTCAAACTGTTCAAACTTTATTCTAAAATCACAAATTGTCACGAAGTATACAAAAAACGTACACTATAAAACTTTTTGATAATAGTAAATGTAAAAAAATCAATATTGTATATACGATTTCGGAATGAACATTGATCGTTTCCTCGCTTTGTCGCTATAACTGCATTACCGACACTTAGTGTGTGGATGTCGATTTTTCAGCGATCGCTGAGAAGATTGAAGTCACTTTGTCAATTTCTTAAGAAGCTATTACAAAAATGGTGTAAGTAATGTTCAATAATAAACATATAATAATATAAACATGTTTCAATATTCTTGAACAAACTCTGGGCTTCTTCCTGGGTGGCTCTTGTTCCTCTTGCTCAATCAGAGGTGGTGTTTTAGCCAACATATAAGGTAGAATATACAATATATGTGCATCCAATGCAGCTATACATATATAGAGAAAATATTCAAAACAATTAGTTCTCATCACAAAATATATGTTCAGCATATTAATATAAAGTTGAAATAATATTTACCATCGTCTAGATCTTTCAAAGTCCAAGTCAGCTTCTGTAGACCTACATCCTTAGGTTGCCTAGTTGTTAGAAGTAAGCGTGCCAGACGATTTCTGACAGTTGGATAGTTGGCTTCAGAATTTCCTTTTTGATCTGGATACTTCTTATAAAAGTCAGCAGCAAGCTGAGAAATAGAACATTTCATTACATAAAAATAACTAAGCAGTTTATAAGGCTACAGTCCTATGGTCATTCTTCTTCATTGAATTCCTTTAAAAAAAATGTGTACATTCTTGTGAATCTTTGAAATTCATCAGTCTTATGTAATTCCTTGAAATATCTGCAAATCCCTGAAATCTCTGAATTCGATAGCAATTCCTTGAAATTGAATTTAATTTCCAGAGGTCACTAGAAATATCTTGAAATGTTTGGAGCATCTCCAAATTTCTTTGAAATCTCTTGAATTTTTTATAATCTCTTGAAATTCTTTGGAGTTCCTTAAAATCCCAGGAAACGATCGGAAATCTTTAAAAACCTCCAGACAACCTCGGAATGTTTACAAATTCTTCGAAGTCCGTGAAAATATTTTTAATATCTTTTGAAAACCAATAAAATCTTTTAAAATCAGTTGAAATATTTGGAAGCACACTACAATCCTTTTGAATGCCTGGAAATCCGTGGGAGTCCCTTAAAATTTGTTGAACTCCTATAGAATTCCTCAAAACCTTCTGTCATGTTTGGAGATCTTTATAATACCGTGAAGTTTTTATGAAATCTCATGGAATCGCTTAAGATTCACGGAAATTCTCTGAAATTCCTTGAAATCCCCTAAGAATCTTTTCGAAATCTGATGTTAATATATAAATGATTCATTTGTACTTTCTCTATTCTTTGCATCAGCTTCTTCAATATTCCAACATTTTTAATTTCTATATTGAATTCTTATGATTTTCTGCTATGATTTTTCTAGAATCGCGAAAAAATGATAAGAAATTCATTATAGGAAAATCATTGCAGATCTATACTGAATTTTAACAATATTTTTTCTTAAGCGGGGATTATAGGGTAACATTTTTAAACATTTCAAAATCTTTTGAATCGTTTTAAATGATACCATAAGAAGCTTGTAGCTGTTTGAAATGCTTCAAAATCCCTTGAAATCTGTTGAAATCCTTTTTAATCACTGGAAATCTTTGAAAAAAAATTTAATTCCTTGAAAAGTTTTAAAATCTCGTTTAAGGTATAAATAATTTATATATTCTTGATAAATTATGTAGAAATGCAAAAACCTTCTCTAACACGTGGTGGGGGGTGGGGGGGGGGGGGGATTTAACAAATCCTTGCAGTAGGATTTTAAAATGTTTTAGCTTCAAGTTTTCTTAAAGAGTTTTTACTATGAATGGACTATGGTTTTCAGACTGAAAAGAAAATAATGAATTACATATAATAACTAAAACGTACATTTACTTATTTCAGACAATTTCCTGCTTAAATAAAATGAAGCGTGCTTTACAACAGTGCGTTGCGCGCCACTTGTCATTAAGTGCCATCTAATATGTGAATATTGGTATAAAGTAATCCTTATGGCAAGTGGCGTGTAATGCACTGTCGTAGAGCATGCTTCAAATATTGTAGTTTTAAATATCGTACATTTAAAGGCAAAAGGGGGAGAAGAGGAATTTTTTCGAAAATAGGTGAAAGAAAGGGAATTTTAGAAAAACAAGGAAACGCAGGGGGGTAGGGAAA
>CAKNXH010052829.1:37515-48879 GCA_932178445.1 Andricus quercusramuli
GGGGGGGCGCACAAAAATGTAGAGTTTGTAACAGGGAGAGGGGTTGTTACGAACTAAGTTAGCATTTATTTTGGAAAAATTTTGATATTTAGTTAAAAAATTAATTATTCTGGTTAAAATGTAACTATTATGTTAAAAAGCCATCTTTTCTGGTCGAAAATTCATTTACTTGGTTTAAAGTTAAACTACTCTATTAAAATTATTTTTTTTTATTGAAAATTTATCTCTGTCGTTGGAAATTCAAGTTTACCATTTTTAGAAAATAATTCTTCTTGGTTAAAAAATCATTTTTTGGGTTAAAGATTCATAATTTTATTTGAAAATTCATCTCTTTCTATACAAATGTAAGTTTTCTGTTGAAAATTCGTTTTTTCTTATTAGGGATTATTTTTTTTTTACTAGATATGTAAATTTTCCATTTTGTGCTCAAACATTATATTTTTAATTAAAAGTTGATATGTTTTAGGTGAAAATTAAAAAATTTGACTGAAAATTCATGTTTTTTGTTAAAAATTCCTTCTTTTTGTAGAAAATTTATCTTTTTTTTTTTTTGGTAGAAATTTAATCTTTAATCCTTTTTGGTTGGAAATTTCAATTTTCAAAAAAAAAAAAATCTGTTTTGATTGAGGATTGAGCTATTCTATTGAAAATTCGTATTTTTTGTCAAAAAATCAACCACTTGGTTTAGAGTTGGACAAATTTTTAAAAAAATTGCGACAATTTATGGATAATTTCAGTTGAAGATAGATCTGTTTTGTTAAAAATTATTATTTTCGGTTGTTAATTCAACTATTCAGTTTAAAATTCTCCTTTTGGTAGAAAATTCAACATTTATGGTAGAAAAGTCATTTTTCTATGTTGAAAATAAATTTCTTCGTTGAAGATTCCATTTTTTGAATTGAAAATTCAACTGTCTTCTGAAAATTCGTTTTTTGGCTTGAAAATTCAACTGCGTTTGGTTAAATTAATTATTTTTTTCGAAAATTGCTTTCATTTGGTTGAAAATTCAACTATTTTGATAAATTCATCATTTTATTTAAAAATTCATCGATTCCGTTAACAATTCGTTTTTATCTCATAAGAAATTACTTTTCTTACTATATATGTAATTTTCACATTTTTTGCTGAAACATTATATTTTTAATTAAAAATTGATCTTGTTTAGGTGAAAATTAAAAAATTTGACTGAAAATTCATGTTTTTTGTTAAAAATTCCTCTTCTTTGTAGAAAATTCATCTTTTTTTTTTTGGTAGAAATTCAATCGTTGATTTTTGGTCCAAAAATCAAGTACTTGGTTTAGAGTTGAACTACTTTTTGAAAAATTGCGACAATTTACAGATAATTTTAGTTAAAAATTTTTATATTTTGTAGAAAATTTGTCCGTCCGGAATATTCCATAATTTGGCAGAAAATTAAACTATTTGTTAAAAAATTAACTTTTTTGTTAAGAATCAATATTTTTGGTTGTTAATTCAACTATTTAGTTTAAAATTCTTCTTTTGGTAGAAAATTCGAAATTTATTGTAGAAAAGTCCTCTTTTTACGTTGAAAATAAATTTCTTTGTTGAAGATTCAATTTTTCGAGTTGAAAATTCCACTGTCTTCTGAAAAATTCGTCTTCCGGCCTGCAAATTCAACTGTGTTTGGTTAAATTACCTTTTTTTTTAATTGCGCCCATTTGGTTGAAAATTCAACTATTTTGATAAATTCAACTTTTTTGGTAGACAATTTAACTCGTTTGCTAAAATTTTCCCTTTTTGGATTAAAAATGTATCTTTTATCGAAAAAAATTTATCTTTCTTGATTGAAATTTTATCTTTGGTGGTTGGAAATTTATCCTTCTGGGATGAAAATTAATATGTTTCAATTATGAATTTGACTATTTTGTTAAAAATTCGTATCGTTTGGTTGAAAAATCAACTATTGTTTTAAAGTTAAGTTTTTTTTTTTAATTTCTACAATTGATTCATTTTAGTTGAAAATTGTTTGGTTTTGTAGAAAATTAATCTGTTTTGCAATTCAACAATTTGATCGAAATTTAAACAATCTGATTAAAAATTCGTCTTTTTTTGTTAATTTTTTCAATCAAAATTTTTGAAGCTCTATTTTTGGTGCAAAAAAATCTCTTTTAGTTTAAAATTCAACCATTTGATTTAAAATGCATCTCTCTTGATTGAAACTTCATCTATTTGGTTGAGGATTCAACTATTTTGTTAAAAATTCGTCATTTTGTAGAATCATTTTGTTTGAAGATTTATCTCTCGTGTTGAAAATTGAACCGTTTTTTGAAAATTCTTCTTTGAGATAAAAAGTAATGAGTCGAAAATTCAACTGTCTTCTGAAAACTTCGTCTTTTTGACTTAAAAAATTAATGGTTTTTGGTTGAATTCAAATTTGTTTGTTTCGTTAAAAAATTTTCAAAAGTTTGTTGAAAATGCCCTTTTTTTAGAATGAGAATTCAACTATTATATTAAACTAAAATTATTTTGGTAACAAATGTAACGATTTTTGTTGAAATTCTGTTATTTTGGATTAAGAATTTTTGGGTTTAAAAATTCATTTATTCTGTTATAAAATCTTTTTTTGTTTGAAAATTCGACTATTCTACTGAAAAATTTGTTGAAAATTATTTCGACTTGAAATCTTAGAAATTAAAAATGTTTCGTATTGAATTAAATATGGAATTGAATATTAAACCTTCTGTCATTTTAAGAAAATACTTTTTCTGTTCCTCAGATTTTATTCCATTCTCGTATGAACTGTTCAGATTTATTTCCAGATTCCCGCATCGTTCCAAATTTTTCTTTCAGGTATAAAAACAATTAAATAGTAACTATGAAAAAAAGGAATTTGTAGCCAAAAAAAATTAATTCTAAACGAAAAGTGTGATAGTTGATATTTTCACTGGAAAATATTTATTCAATTTTCATTTGAAAAATTAATTTTTCTTAGTTAACCAAAAAATAGAAATTTTCAACAAACCAGTTGAATCCTTAACCAAAAAAAGAATTGTCTCATTGCCAAAAAAAGGAATTTTCCATAAAAGAGTTGAGTCTTTATAAGACAAATTTTTCAGCCAATAAGAAAAAAATCTTCTTTAGAGATATTGAATTTAAAAAAAAAAATTTTACAAAAAAGTTGAATTTTCAACACAGAAAATATGAGTTTTCAACGATAAAAAAAATGATTCAAAAAAAAAAGTATAGCTTCTAAACGAAAATGGAATAGAATATATTTATTTTCGACAAAAAAAAATAATTTCCACAACCAGAAATAAAATAGTGAAACAGTCAGGTAAAGAAAATTCTCAATGAGAACACAAATTTTCAACAAAATAGTTAAATTTCCAGCCCAATAGTTAAATTTTCAACTAAAAAAGATAAATTTTCAACAAAAAAGTTGAATTATCTACAAAAAGAATAACTTTTTGATAAAATACGTGAATTTTCAACAGAATAGTTTAATTTTTATTTATAAAAATGAATTTTCGTACCCAAAAATAGAAATTTTCCATAGAATAAATGAACTTTCAATCTAATAAAAAAAAACTGTTTAGCAATATATTTGCGTTTTCAACTAGAAACAGACAAATTTTTTATTTAAACTAAAATAGTCAAGTTTTTAGTTGAAAAAAATTAATTGCGAACAAAATAGTTACATTTTCAACCAAGCCAATGAATTTTGAACCTAAAGGATTAGGGTTTCACAAAAAAAAAACAACGAATTTTCAACAAAATACATGAATTTTCAAATCACAAACATGAATTTTTTACAAAAAATGGATGGGTAAATTTTGAGAGAAAAAAAATTATGTCCAATGGAAGAAATAATGTTTCAAAAAATTTGTTGAATTCTTAACGAAGAAGATTAATTGTCTAATAAAGGAGACAAATTTTTGAGAAAATATATGAATTTTCAACTAAAATTATAAATCTGCATGAAAAAATAAATTTTAAACCAAATAGTTGAATTTTTGATAGAAAAGATTAATTCACAACGATAAATATATTAGTTGAGAGTTCAAACACAAAATATTTCTATTCGAAAACGAAAAACAGTTAAATGTAACAAAAAAAGAAGAATTTTCAATCGAATAGCTAAATTTTCAAAAGAGGCTATAAATTTCTTACAAAAAAACGATAACTTTTCAATAGCATATGTAAATTTGAAATTAAAAAAAGTAATTTTCACAACCAAAAACCAAAGGTTAAATTTTGAATTTAAAAAATCAAATTTCAATAGAAGAAACGAATTTTCAACAAAGTAGTTGAATTTTCAGCCAAGAAATTTTGTACCAAAAAAGTTGAATTTTTAACAAAATGCATGAATTTTCTACAAAATAGTTGAAACTTGAACAAATACAGATTAATTTTCAACCTAACAGTGAGATTTCCAACCAAAAAAGATGAAATTTTTATCATAATAGTTTAATTTTCAAAAAAAGAGACAAATTTTCAACAAAAGTGTTGAATTTTCAACCAACATAGTTTGTTCAGTCAATAAAAAAAAACAGGTTTATCAAAAATGTTGAATTTTGAAGCCAAAAATACGAATTTGAAGAAAAAATCAAATTTTCGAACAAAAAGAAATTCTTTTCTACAAAATTGTTTAATTTTTAACGAAATAGTACAATTTTCATCAACATCATGAAATTTTAAACCACAAGACGAACTAAAAAAAAAAAAACTAAAGTTGTACGTTTCAAAATTGTAGACGACTTAGTTTAGGAATTAGTAATAATAGGCAATCTTGAGCAAAGTGTAATATTAATATCCATCAAAAATAAATTTCTTGGTCTCTTAGTTTAATATTTTCATACTTCCCTGGGATACCCATAATTTTTATAAAATATTTTAGACTGTTTGAAATTTTTTGTTTTTCAAAAATCTCATTTTTTTGAGCGGGTCATCGCGTGTGACGTTTTCAAAAAATCGATTTTTGTTGTTGTTGCAGAAATATAATCTATCAGATCTGTACCACAGGCCGATTTCAAGTCCTAATGTTTAAAAGCATATAAAAAATTGAATGTTCAAGATTTTCAAAAAATCCTAGTTCCGGCGATAGCCATTCACCTATAGATTAAAATCCAATTTTGTTTTTTGATTTCGGATAAGCCACTCCGACAGAATCATGTGCGCCGTTTACATACCTTTTTTTTATATGGTTGCCATTCGCTCAATAAAACTCGCGATCAAGATCATATTTTTGCATATAAAAATTCAGAGTCACGACCAAAGACTGAATAAATATATAGTAAAAATTTGGAAGCTCGGTGTTTTTTAATTCCGCTACAAAAAATTTCGAAAAAGCATTTAAAAAAGGCTGTCACACGGGATGACCCTCTTAGGGTATGGAGAGGCAGCGCCGACCGGTGGGGTAAATGCGACTTTGCTTATAACATCGCTATTATTTAACAACTTTAATATTACCTTGCATTTAATAAATCTATTTTATTATAGGGATAGTGTTACCTACAAAAATCTTGAAAATTGACGATGTAAAAGAAAAATTATGCAGAAAACAGTTTTCACAATGAAAGAATGGGAGATCCGCTTGCAGAAATATGAATTTTTCAACATTTATGGCAATACTGACAGTATGAAAATTTGATATTTGGACAGATAAAACAATATCACATTATGTCATTAAAATATTTGAACGTAATTCACGTCCAAAATATATTAAATATCGTAAATAATTGAGGCCTCACCAGTGGGGCAAGCCCGACGAAAATAATAGTTCACACGTGCTCAGGTTATAAACGTATCATAAGTTTTGTCGATAAGTGATCGATAATGTAGAACAGCCACTTATCTTCTGGGCTACATGCAAGAAACTATTTATTATTTTTATTTTAAATTCGGTCGGTAGAGCGGTTATCTCACAGCTATCACTATTTTTATTAAAAATAACTCATTGTTCTTGCTGAATATGTTCAAAGGTGATTTTTTCAGTACAGAAAATACCACAGACGCGAACCATCATATTTTGCCACCTTCAGATGTTTTTATTTTCATAAAAAGCTGCGGTCGGCTTTGCCCTCCAGTATGGGGCAAAGCCGACGAAATACAGCTTGTAGATAATTAAATTATTAAATCATGGTTTCATCAATGTAACTAACGCTTATGGAAATATGATTTACAATAATTTAGGACTCAAAATGAAAAAATCCATCAATTCCACATCTTATTAGCTTTAAAAAAATCATTGACTGTTAACTGGTCGGCGCTGCCCCTCATCACCCTAAATGGTGAATGTTTGGGCTATCAACTACTAATAAATATTGGCTTATTGATATTTGTTATGTAGCATCTACTGGAATCAGCTGCTGCAAAGGTGATAATAAAACCTATAATCGCTGGGAAATAGGGCATTTTAAAAAGTTTAACGACTATGAAAATGAGGTACTTGAATCAAGTCGTTAATATTCTTACAGTGGCTGCACTTGCACAATTTTATGACGGGGATTCATTGACGCTTCTATAAAATATGATATGAATAATAGTCTGTTATTTTAGTATGCAATTACGTAGATATTTATCACATTTTGCGATCATGTCATGAAAAATTCTATCTGCAAAGTTATTAAGATTAGATCGTTAAATGAAAATCCCTCGGCTATACTAAATAGTATATGTATGAATATATGAAAAATTAAATCTAATTAAAATCGAATTAAAAATTGAATGAATTTAAAATTAAATCAAAAGTAATTGAAAATTAAAATAAATTGAAAATTAAAATTTATTTGATGAAATTGACATTTCAATCAAAAGGATTCTGATTTTGAATAAAAAACAGACGAATTCAACCAAAAAAGGTGGATTTCAAATAAAATTATTGAATCCTCAACCAAAATAGAATAGAAGATGAATTTTCAAAACAAAAAAATTTTAATTTAAATTTTCAATTGAAAACGTTAATCGTTTCGAAAAAAAAAAAAGTTCTAACTACGGAGATACATTGTGAACTAAAATAACGAATTGCTAAAAAAAATGAATTTTTAACTGATTAGTTAAATTTTTAACCAAGTAATTAATTTTTCAACTGAAACAGATTAATTGTCAGTAAAAAATGTTACAATTGATATTTCAGTGAAAAAGATTGTATTTTTGATTAAAAAACAGATTCAACCCAAAAAAGACTAATTTTGAACGAAATAGTTGAATTTCAAGCCAAAACAAATCAATTTTTCAGCAAACAATTGAATTTTCGACTAGACAGATAAATCTTCAACTAAGAAAACAAATTTTTACAGAAAAGGCGAATCTTACACAAAATACATGATTTTTTAATCAAATCGCTGAATTTTAAACTAAAAAAAAGCCTTCAACCAAAAATAGAATACTTACATTTTTAGTAAATAAACATTAATTCTCTAAAAAATAGCCATTTCTTTCAAGACATTTTGAAATAAAATTATGAATTGTCAAGCGAAAATTTTTTTTTTTTTAAATAATTAGGTCATCTTTCAATCCAGTGGACGAATTGTAACAAAAAAATATGAATTCTCAGCGAGAAAAGTGATAGTTGATATTCCAATGCGAATAAATTTTTATTTTCATTCAAAACCAAATTTTCACGAATTTTCACTAAAATAGTCGCATTTTTACATGAAAACAAGTTTAAGCAAGAATATTGATTTTGTAAGAAAATGAAAAATTTTGAACAAAATATATATATTTTCAACCAAATAGTTGAGTCTCCCACCAAGAAGATGAATTTCCAACGAAAAAAATCAAATTTCTAAAAAAAGAAAAATTTGTAACAAGTTAAATGAATTTTTAACCAAATAAATGAATGGAAATTTAGCAAAAATATTAAATTTCATACAAGAAGATTAATTTTTAGTGAAAAAAAAAACAAAATGAATTTTTGAAAGAATACATGAATTTTCAACTAAACAGTTGAATTTTTAGCTTAAAAAGTAAATAAAAAAATGTATTATTAATCAATTTATAAATTATAATATAATATAATATTAATTTATTATTATTTATATTCAACAAAAAATTAAATAGTTACATTTTTTGTGGAAAACGTTAATTTTCTACAAAAAAGCAAACTTTACTTACTAATTGGCTCATCTTTGAACAATGTAGTTTAACTGTCAACCAAAATATATGAATTATCAACAAGAAAAGTGATAATTGGTATTTTAATCAAAAAAGATTTTAATAAGTCCAAAATGAATTTTCACCAAAATAGTTGAATTCTCAAGAGAAAACCAGTTTGAAAAAGAAGATTGATTTTGTACCGAAAAGACGAATTTTTTAACAAAATACCTGAATTTTCAAACAAATTGTTGATTTTTCAGCCAAGAAAATCAAATTTTTACGAAAGAGACAAATTTTTAATGAGTTAAATGAATGGAGTCTTAAAATTAACGTTAAACATCGAAAAATGAGATTTAGTGATTGTGAATTCTCTTTTGTTAAAGCTCCTTCGGCTTTAAGCAACACATTCTCATTACATGTCTCGTGAGAAAAAAATGTTGAAAGCAAATTTTGAGATCTAATTTCAGGAAAATTTTGTCATTTCACATTTTATTATAACTTGTGTCTTTTATCCAAAAATTAAATTTATTTTTTTGCAATGTCCTTTTTCACGATTAAAAGAAGAACCACACATTTTATGACAAAATAATGAATAACAAATTTGTGGGTCCAACAAAAATAAAAAATTTTGAATTTGCAGTTAAAAACATTGATTTTCTACAAAAAACACGAATTTTTAACCAACGAGATAATTTTTAAACTACAATAACGAATCGCCAACCAAAAATTGAATTTCTTACTAATTAGTTTAACTTTTCATTAAGCAGTTGAATTTTCAACCAAACTAGATAATTCTTAACGAAAATTAACCAAAAAGATTAATTTTCTAGAAAAGAAAAAAAAATTCAACAAAATACATGAATTTACGATCAAATAGTTGAATTATCAACTAATCAAGATAAATTTTCAACCAAAAATGGAATATTGAAATTTTTAGTTAAAAAGATTTAAAAAAAAAGAAAACGAATTTTGTACTAAGTAGTTGAGTTTTCAACCAAAAAATATCAATTTTCAACGAGCTATGTGAATTTTTACTCAATACAATGATTTAAAAAAAAAATGAATTTTGAACAAAACAGTTGTGTTTTCAACTAAAAAAGATGAATTTTCGATAAGAAATGAAATAGTTAATTTTCGGTTAACACATTTTTAAATAGATGGAAACGAATTTAAAATAGCGCTCCCAATCTTGCACCCAACCGCACTGCGCATGCGTCGTGCCGAATTTCTGATTGGCTGCATAGCGCGCGCTTATTTTAAATGTTTTAAACATGCAAATTGATTGCTTCAAAAAAATAATAATTAGAAAATGCATAGAAATACATTTTTCATTGCAAAATAAACTTTCGCAGTCACAGATATAATAATAATTTGATTTCACAACTGACAACACATTATTCCTTCGGACATCGAAGGAAGATTTCAGGAGTGAAATCAAATTATTATTATATCTATGACTGCGAAAGTTTATTTTGCAATGAAATATATATTTCTATGCATTTGCTGATTATTATTATTTTGAAACAATTAATTTGCATATTTGAAACATTTTAAATAAGCGCGCGCTATGCAGCCAATCAGAAATGCGGCGCGACGCATGCGCACTGCGGTTGGGGAGCAAGAATGGGAGCACTGATTTAAAACGATAATTGAAAAATGAATAGTTAGAAAGTAAAGAAAATGTTTTTTAACGCAAAGGACATCTTGTTATAATTTTCTCAGGCCTCAAAAGTATATTTCTTTCATTTAAAATTTATACGATTCAATGAGGAAAATTCTGAGGATTTTGTCGAAAACTCCACTCTACACTAACATCACGTTCGAGAGGAAGGACCGATATAGTCCCCAAGGGTTAACAGATAACGAAATCAGTTCCACGAACTTTCTATATATATCGTGATTCAATAGAAAAAAACTCTATTTAGATTTTATTCCGGCTTTAAGGCTCATGTAGGGGGTAATCTAACCTACAAAATTCACCTCAAAAAATTGATCCTTTAGGAAAATTATAATTTTTCGAAAGTATTGAATTCTGTGCCCGGAGGATTTTTTTGCATACTTCAGGCTGTGGATTCTTATCACAACACCCCCCTTCCCCCATTTACCATTGCAGTACCAATCATTTTGAATAAGATGTCAAGATTCTGTGGATATTTTTCGATCTTCTACTTTAGGAAAATTATAATTTTTAGAAAATATTGAATTCTATGCCTGGAGGATTTTTTCGCATACTTCAGGCTGTGGATTCTTATCACAACACCCCCCTCCCCTCACACACCATTGCAGTACCAATCATTTTGAATAAGATGTCAAGATTATGTGGATATTTTTCGATCTTCAACTTTAGGAAAATTATCATTCTTAGAAAATATTGAACTCTGTGCCCGCATGAATTTTTTTGTAGACTTCAGGCTGTGGATTCTTATCACAACACCCCACGAAATACACCCATGCAGTACCAATCATTTCCAATAAGATGTCAAGATTCTGTGGATATTTTTCGACCTTCTACTTCAGGAAAATGATCATTTTTAGAAAATATTGAACTCTGTACCCGGACGAATTTTGTTCGTAGACTTCAGGCTATGGATTCTTATCACAACACCCCACCAAACACACTCATGCAGTACCGATCATTTCCAATAAGATGTCAAGATTCTGCGGATATTTTTCGATCTTCTCCTTCAGGAAAATAATCATTTTTGGAAAATATGGAACTCTGTGCCCGGATGATTTTTTTTTTATTTCAGGCTACGGGTTGTAACCCCCCCCCTCCCCCCCTCCCAAACACACCCAGGCAGATACAATCATTTCTGAAAAGTTATAAATACTCTGTGAATATTTTTCAATCTTCTCATTTGGGAAAATGAACGTTTTTTCGAAAATATGGAACTCTGTGATCGGATGAATTTTGTTCCTAAACTTCAGGCTATGGATACTTATCACAACACCCCCTTAAACACACTCAGGCAGTAAAAATAATTTCTGATAAAATCTCAAGATTCTGTGAATATTTTTCGATCTTCTGCTTCAGGAAAATGATCATTTTTCGAAAATATAGAGCTCTGTGCCTGGATGAATTTTTTTTGTAGACTTCAGGCTGTGGATTCTTATCACAACACCCCACCAAATACACCCATGCAGTACCAATCATTTCCAATAAGATGTCAAGATTCTGTGGATATTTTTCGACCTTCTACTTCAGGAAAATGATCATTTTTAGAAAATATTGAACTCTGTACCCGGACGAATTTTGTTCGTAGACTTCAGGCTATGGATTCTTATCACAACACCCCACCAAACACA
>CAKNXH010052830.1:0-28060 GCA_932178445.1 Andricus quercusramuli
TTTCTGGCTACGGCCTTGTGCATAATTATTATTTACTTCTATCTAGTGGGCACAGAATGTAAGTACGTCTTTACGACATCTTTACGACTTCCTTAAGTCAATATGTGTCCATATACTAAAGATGCCTTTTCTCATCGCGTGATATCTTAAATACATCTTTAAGACACGAACATAATAGATATTGCGACGTCGTAAAAATGTTGTAATGGCATCCTCAAATGTGTGCATCTATGTATTTAATTATATTATGTTTGATTTGAGGAAAGAAGTGAAGGTACAAAGTTAAAACCATTAATAGAGGGAATAACATGTCCACAGTTGCTCTGTAAGGAATATTATTTTATTTTTAACTTGTTCTCGGGTGAACCCGGTTTTTCATCATAAGCCACGGACTAAGAACCTCATGATATGAGGATGTTATAAGTTAATTTAATGCGATATTTGAAATCTTTTGCGATGATGTTGTAGCAGGTACAAAATTAGGACCATGGTGTAGTTTGGTGCTCGGCTTTCACCGCTGTTATCCTTATTCCTTACACATCGGTCGCGAGCATTGAAGGTGACAATAGTCGCCTCTGGATGCTTTCTTAGAGATACCATAGGTTTGTAGCCGCCTGCTTCCTGATGATAAAGGAAGTTTTTTACAATGCGACAGGTGTTTAGGACATCAGCCTTCTAAACTGCTGCCAGTACCATATTGACTCCTAAATATTCAAAATGTTCAGTACATCTTGCGCGCACATTGTCTGTAGCCGAAATCACAATAGGATGAATAGATTCATGTTTCATATTCCTTCATATTGTCTTTACTTTATGCCTTAGCTCGCTATACTTCTGGATCTTGGTTGCATAGGTTAACCTTCAAATTCCGGTTAAGTGGACAAGCAATGTCGATGATGCAGACTCTTCCACCTTTTTCCTCACGCATCACGATCCCAGGTCGATTGGCTCGGATATAATGATCCGTCTGGATAGTAACATTCCAATACAAGATGTAACTTGTATGTAAGTATATAGTAAATGCATGTAACTTTAACATGAATCACTACAGCTGACCTTCCTTCCTTCTAGGCGTGTGACGTAATACTTGAACGGACCCTAATTTGTTAGGGTTTCTTAAGAAACCCTTGTGCTTTCCGATTGCTTTCCTTATGAAAATCATCTTCAATCAATTTTTTGAATAGAATGTGATATAATATCGGTTGTTAGATTTATTCTGGGGAAGAAGAAAGATCCTTTTTATAGTTAAAAGTCTATTAGGAAGTAAAACTTCAGAAATATATACGTAAAATAAAGAAGTGCAGTGCTGCTGTGCGAATAGAAAATTATTTTAAAATGTTCAACGAATAATATTGTAGTTTAAAGTGTGATTTGAACAGGGTGTCTAGTGATCAGGCAATTTGAAATTCCCGGAGTTTTCCCGATTTTTTCCCAGTCAAATATTTTTTCCCTGACCAAGTTTTAGATGACTCTTTGTGATTTTAAAAACTCAACGTATATATAGAAATAGGAATTTTAACATAATATACATAGAAAAAATCTAACCGCTGGCGCTGCACGAGCACGCTCTCATCGCGGCATAGGACATTTGAAATTATAGGTCAAACCATCAAAAACTGAAATTTAATTTATTCAGAAAAAAGATCTTCTCTCTTCACTCCGCTGGCATTCGAACACCAGATCAACTGATTTCCGGCCAGGTGCTCTAACCATTGAGCTACAGAGGGATCAGAGCAAGATTCCATTTTTCTGATATAAGCTAATTTTAGCAAGGTGTTACACAAATCATTATTTTAAATAGGAATCTGTATTATCATCAGAGATGGTAATTATCGATCAGTTGAGAAATCCAATCACACATACTGTGAATAATGGAAATCTACAATATCGATCACAGTTAAATCCTCAAATACAGAAAAATTATTTCGTCTTCACAGACTAGATGAAAATATGAATTAAAATTTATTACATTCAATTTATTCAGAAAAAAAGATCTTCTCTTTTCACTCCGCACACCCAGCTGAAAATTCCTGTACTGGAACCTCGGAGGATCCTGCACATGTTCCTGTACACGAAACTGCACACGAACCTGTACATGTAATCTTGACGGATCCTGTGCAGAAATTTGGCGAAGGAAATTGTAAATGATCCTGCAAAAGAACCTGTATACAAGGTAACCTTTGAAGGGTCCTGCACAGGCGATAGTTCGCTGGTGGTTTGACTTTCTCGATAGTGAATTGGTTCTTCAAGGAAATAAGAGGAAGGCAAGTTTATAGCTGTAAGTGACATCCGTTCTCGCAATGGCTTTCTGTAAAGGAACCTATACGTGCTTCTGTACAGGATCCTTCCAAAGCTTCCTTTGGCAGCTTTCTGTAAAGGATCCTATACACATTTTTGTACAGGCACCTGTACATGATCATTCAAAGGTACCTTTGTCAGTGCAGGTTCCTTTGCAGGATCATGTACAGTTTCCTTCGCCAAATTCCTGCACAGGAACCGTCAAGATTACCTGTTCAGGTTCGTGTGCAGGTTCGTGTACAGGAATATCTACAGGATCCTTCGAGGTTCCTGGACAGGAATTTTAAGTTGGGCAGCGTTGACTAATCTCACTAAATAGCACGGAACGTTCCGCGGGAACATTCGAAATGTTCACGGAACGTGTAAATTTTCCGCCGCTCAGAAGCGTTCCAGGAACGTTCCACTGGAACGTTCTACTGGAAAGTTCCAAATATAAAGCACCCTTATCGTTATTATTATCAATAAATATCGCGTAAACCGTAAGAGATAGGTTCAAATCGATGTCAGTTTATAATTTGGATATCATTATAGTGTACTATATGCGGTACGAAAAACTAAAAAATTACATCCATTTTCCATCTATTGCGGTTTACGAGATAATTGTTGTTAAAAGTAACAATAACGGAAGGTTCCCCTTGGGTCCCAGTGGAACGTCGCCATGCGGCGCACATTTTACACGTTCCAGGAACGTTCCGTGCTATGAGGATTTTTATTTCCACGTAATATAGCTTTAAACAGGGTGTCCAGCGGACCGGGAAACCAGGAGAAACCGGAAAACCCCAGGAATTTTATTGGACCGTGAAAAAAACCGGGAGAACCCCGGAAATTTTGTTTAAGACCGGGAAATTTTTGTATTTGATCGAAAAATAGACTTTTTTCTACTTCATTATCTTTTTATTTCATGTCCACTTTATCTACAGTCGCAAGGTTCCTTCCTATGCCTATCCTAAGTACCGATTTATGTAATTTTTCACATTCTTATCCTAATGAGAAGGTATTGGTTTTATGTAAAATTTCACTTGTTAGTCGGTTTTCATCAAATCTCCACGTTTTGAGACCCACTAAATCAGAAAAAACGATTTTTACGGAGGTGTCTGTCTGTAGTCTGTGTGTATTCTGTAGTCTGTCCGCAGTATGTATGCACGATAACTTTCGAAAAAATGATTAGATTGCTTTGAGCTTTGGCACACTTTTTAAGGCCTAAAAGAAAAAGACAAGTTCGTTAGCCAGCTATTTTTGATCAAAATTTTTCAAAAAGTTAGAGCATTTTCAAATTTGTTGAGACCACTTTTTTTGGAGTTGAAAATGCTATGTACCTATACATGATTATCATAAGAACCTTAAGAGTTTTCTTGAAAAATCGAAAATTCAAATTTTGACCCCACAAAAAATAATGAAAAATCAACAATAATTCGATTTTGAGGTCAAACTATGCAAGATACAAAAAAAAGATTCAGCAAAAATTGTGCACCTAAAAAGATCTACAAATTTATGATGAATCATTGTTTAATAGGACGCGTGGTTTTGGCTTTAATCGTGAAAAATGACATCACCAAATCAACAAAAAATTTAATTTTCTACATTCTCATTCTTATGAAAAGGTATTGGTTTTGTGGGGAGCGACCAGTTTCCCGCTACGTTCCTGGTCGACTCCATATTTTACGCGCTTGCGCGACGAGAGAGGAGACTCGCTCATAGCGAACAAAGCAGAATTCACTCTGTAACGACTGATTATATAGACACGACGTGCGTGTTCGTTTTCCGCCAAGTACAATGGCGTCTCGGTTGTGCCGTACCTGTGTTTCATCCAATAAAGGATCTAATTGATAATATAAAGTTCTTGTCGAGTTTTAATGTGGTTACCTAGTGTGATGTGATAAAGGTTGAGGCCATGGGAACTCATATTCTACAATACTAAGTCAATTTCCCATACTGGTGACCCCATGACGCTGAACAGGACGCCAACCATCGCATCTCAAATCCATCACCATCCTCGGCATCACAACTCTCATCACTTTCATACCACCTAAAAAGTGATTGATACCTCTTTTCCATCGAAGCAGTGCACTAAAACCTGGAAAGGGTCTAGCCGGATAAGATAGACAAATCTGCCTTGTAGGGAACCTCTATAACTAAATACATCCACATATTCGGCATGTATAGAAACCGCTTTTCCTAGATTTTCAGACCCCTAGATCCCCATGGGGCAACATGGGACACCATAGAGTGCTGGCGAGTTTTTTTGCAATATCTCGGTCAATTTTTGAGCTAGGAAAAATAAAAAAAAGCAAATTGTAGGGTTTTTCAAGCCCTATAAACCTGTGAAGCCGAACAATTTTTTGGCGTGAAATTCAAATTTTTACAGCCGTTTGAAAACTTCAAAAATTTTTATATCGGAAACAAAGACCGACTCCTCGCTAAAAGAAAATTATGTTATGTATTTTTGGCTCAAAAATTCCTGTGATTTTTTTCAGATTTTTAAAAGTGGTGGAACGACCTCAAAAAAAATAAAAACCACTAAAAACCGCGTTTTTTGCCTCTAGCTCCTTCTACATAATTCCTACGATGAAACCAATCACACCATCGTATTCTACGTAAAAAATACAACGAAAACGTGTATTAATTTTTTGAAAATAATTTTTGGCGACTGAACGCAGTGACCGTACCAGACCGATATCCGGTTCCTCATTTGCACGACTTTTCGGCTAACCTCCATGGCAAATCCGTATTTTCAAAGCTCGACCTCCAAACGGCTTACCAACAAATTCCAATTACCGAGGATATCCCAAAAACCGCAGTTATAACTCCCTTCGGACTCTTTGAGTACGTAGTGATGACATATGCTCTAAGAAACGCGGGCCAAACGTTCCAAAGATACATATTCTAGGCCTTGGGTAACCTGAGCTTTGTATTTGCGTATATCGACGATATACTAATTGCGTCATCCAATTTCGAGGAGCACGAGCGTCATTTGCACACGGTCTTTCAAAGATTGAAGCAATATGCTCTACGCATTAACGCGGATAAATGTCAATTCGGACAATCGGAAATAGAATTTCTGGGCCATACCATCACTAGCAAGGGCTTTAAACCAACACTTGAAAAAGTACGGGCAATCATCGATTACCCTAAGCCCACCACGGTCGTCGCCTTAAAGCGATTTCTCGGGATCGCGAACTTTTATCGCCGTAATCTGCGTCACGCAGCTCATGTCCAGGAGCCCTTAAATCGATTCCTCGTAAATTCACGAACAAACGATAAACGCGCGGTAACATGGAATTCTGAGGCAGATGCAGCCTTTGAAAGGGTAAAGAGCGACGTCTCAAACGTTGCCCTTCTTTCACACCCCTCACTAGAGGCGGAAATACGTCTGGTCACAGACGCTTCCGACACAGGCATCGGGGCATCCCTCGAACAGTTTCTGGACGGCGGATGGAAGCCGCTTGCATTTTTCTCGAGGAAGTTGAGCCAAGCACAACGCAATTACAGCGCGTATGACAGAGAACTTACAGCTGTATACGAGGCTGTCAGATACTTCCGTCATTTCCTAGAGGGCCGCGAATTCAAAATCGCGACGGACCACAAACTGCTTGTATACGCATTCTCTCAGCGATCTGAAAAAGCCTCTCCTCGGCAATAGCGGCAGCTATCATTCATATCGCAATTCACAACCTCAATTCATCACCTACCCGGAGTCGATAATGTGGTTGCGGACGCACTGTCCCGAGTTGACATCCTCACTAAACCTGAGGGAGACATGATACTCCCAACGGAGATCAGGCTCACAGATCTTGCGAAGGCCCAAGAGGCTGAACCAGAACTGAAACAGTTTTGCACTTCCTCAAAATCTTCCTTGAACATCAGGAAGATCATATGGGGTCCAAACAAAACATTCGTGTTTTGTGACCTGTCTGGTGATGTTTTGCGTCCCGTCATTCCAACGACCCTACGGAAAATCGTTTTCAACATGTTCCACCAACCATCACACCCGAGTGCTAAAGTGACAAATCGTGTGATTTCACAAAAATACGTCTGGCCGTTAATGCACCGAGACATAGCGAAATGGGCAAGATCGTGCACGGACTGCCAACGCGCCAAGATATCCCGTCATACTATTCTCAAGCCAGCCCGAGGCTATCCCTATCCGAAATATTGAGGCCTCCACCGTATGCAGGGCCTTCTTCGATGGGTGGGTCGCTAGGTTTGGTTCTCCGGAAACCCTTACTACCGACCAGGGTCGACAATTTGAACCCCGACTCTCAGGGTCACTACTAAAATTAATCGGCTGTCACCGGATTCGGACAACACCATACCATCCTGCCTCAAACGGCATGATAGAGCGCTTCCACCGCGCACTAAAAGCGTCGATAATGTGCCACGCAACCCGCGAATGGAATTTCGTGCTATCAACCGTCATGCTCGGGCTTAGAACCAGTGTCCTGGACTGTGGGTCATCCCCAGCCGAATACCTCTATGAGACAACCCTCCGCATACCGGGTGAATTTGTTATTCCCGATGACCGCACTCCTGATCCACAGGCATTCTTAAACGAATTTCGCGTTCACATGAAAAATGTGAAACCGATACCAGTCGATCATAGAAACAAGAGGGGGTGCTTCGTATCAAAAACTTTGACCACCTGTTCATATGTTTTCTTACGCGTGGGAGCAGCGAGGAAGTCACTCGAACCCCCATATTCCGGACCACATCGGGTTGTCAGGCGTACAGGAGACCGCGTTATTGAAATAGACGTCGAAGGGTCTGCAAGACGTGTGTCACTGGAAAATGTTAAACCAGCTTTTATTCTTTCCGCTTACGCGGATCTAAAAACACCTGTTGTAGATCCTATGATATCCGTACCAAATGTAATACAATCTACGACGGACCCAAAAACACCTGTTGTAGATCCTGCGATACCTGTCCCAAATGTAATGAAACCTACGACTCATGTGACCCTAGAAAGCGAAAGCACAACTCCATCTTTTGAAAATAACCCACCTAATCAGGTGATAACTGGAACCGATCGGATTCCTGATGTGGTCCATAGTGTACCTGCATCAGAAACTCATCCACGCACTCAGCGTCACATTCCTTTAATTCTAAGAAACTCCGCAAATGAAAAAAAAGTGACCTTTAGCACTTAAGACTGACAACGATGTTAACACATCCGTGAAATACTAGTCTAGATTATGAAAAGCTTTATTATACAAGCAGGAAATAGTATTATATTGAAATGAATTGTGTACAAATATTTTAAGCCAAACGACAGTGGCAATTTTAAATGATATTTAAGAATAATTTATACCTGGATCGACGTAACTATTATCATCAAGATTTTTATCTAGGTAGCAAATATTAATTTATATATGATTTGAGGAAAAATATGCCATACGTTACAATTAAATACTTTCCTTGGGGGCACCTTATACAACGTTTAAAAGAAAAAAGAAAAAAAATATAAAGATTTTGTTACATGTACGATTTCTTTTATCGACCGATTTTATAGTAAAAGCACGGCACCTGCCATAATAATGTAAAATGAACGACGAACTGTTATTGTGTATGAATTATATTATTACGTGTTATTTTAATGACACCAGTTTATATAACTTAACGACATTAATTAATAAACTATGTAAATATCGTCAATACTAGGAGGGGAGTGTGTGGGGAGCGACCCGTTTCCCGCTACGTTCCTGGTCGACTCCATATTTTACGCGCTTGCGCGACGAGAGAGGAGACTCGCTCATAGCGAACAAAGCAGAATTCACTCTGTAACGATGGTTATATAGACACGCCGTGCGTGTTCGTTTTCCGCCAAGTACAATGGCGTCTCGGTTGTGCCGTACCTGTGTTTCATCCAATAAAGGATCTAATTGATAATATAAAGTTCTTGTCGAGTTTTAATGTGGTTACCTAGTGTGATGTGATAAAGGTTGAGGCCATGGGAACTCATATTCTACAATACTAAGTCAATTTCCCATAGTTTTATGTGAAATTTAACTTATTCATTTTTCATTAAATCTCCACGTTTGGAAACCCCATGAGTCAGAAAAAAACGATATGTAAGAAGATGTCTGTCTGCAGTGTGTAGTCAGTCTGTCTGTAGACACGATAACTTTCGAAAAAATGATCAGATTGGATTGAGCTTTGGCACACTTTTTTAAGACCTGAAAGGAAAGGACACGTTGTTTAGCCAGCTATTTTGGATACAAATTCAATAAGTTATAGTATTTTCAAACTGTTTGAGACCATTTTTTTCAATATTTGAAAATTCTATGTACGGCTATTTTCAGTACTCCGAAATTCGAACAATGTATCTTCAAGAAAAACGACACAAGCCAAGAAAAAAAATAGACAACATTTGTTCACCCAAAAAAGAGCTAAAAATTTGATATCAATCATTTTTTGATTCACAAGGATGAATTGCTCCATGTAATATTTTACCCACATAATCTCAATATCATTATGCACAACAAGACAGTTTCGCTTATTTGAAAAATTGTCTTGTTTCTTTTTGTTTATTAATCGAAAATGTGCTTCATTTATGCGCCTGGAAACAAGCAATCCGCCAACGGGAAAGTATCCACGATGAACCGAAAACAGGCGCTCCAAATTTCAAGAGGACCGCTGGCTTCTGGAGCGTGAAATTTGTTGACGATACTTGAACCCAGGGGGTCGGTCGTAACTGTACCGACCTTCTTATTGTTAGAGCGTTACACGATTCGAGCCGGTTGAACGACATTGATAATTATTAAAATATTATGCTGCATTATATGCATTATATATGCTGCATTAGGTTCAGTACATAATGACGAGACCATTAAAAAAATATAGAAAAAAATCGGTTAACCCGTTCAATTACTGTTGAGAGTTTTGGTAATTTTGAATTTTATTTAAGAGATTTTATTTCAGATTCAATATTTTCGAATATACTTTTTTGACACATTTTGATATAATTCGACCCCAGAAGCTCGAAAATAAAGTTTTAAAAAAATGTCCGTGTGTGTGTGTAACTTTTTTCTGTTCACCATATCACGAAAAGTAAGCTTTGTACTTTCATAAGAAGATATCTGAAATTATTTTGTTGAAAAATCTTTTTTTTTTTTTGAAACTCGATTTTTTTGTTAAAAATTAATTTTGTACACTGAAGATGTAATTTCAATTTTTTTTTTATATTCATATTTTTTATATTTAATATAATAATAAAATAAATCAAAATTGAAGTATTTTTGTTTTCATTTTAAATTTAAATTAAAAATTATTTTACCTTTTTCGTTGAAAGTTTGTTAAAAATTCGTCTTTTTTGTAGAAAACTGATCTTCTTGCTTGAAATTTAATCTTTTTTGGTTAAAAATGCAACTATTTGGTTAAAAATTAATCTTTTTATTTAATAAATCAACTATTTTGTTTTAAATGCGTCTATTTGTCTGAATTGAACTGCTTTTTATTTGAGATTAACATTTTCTTTGTTTCAAATATGAAATATATTACATGTTTCGTTGAGAAGTCATCAGCACTTTGGGTTGAAAATGAAACTAAAGTCAAATTATGACCATTATATTCCTATATATTGTCAGAGCTCTTTTTACTAAAAATACTTTAATTATGGCTCATTTGATGCGAAATTCAATAACCTTTTGAACACTTTCTGAAAAATTGTCTCATCTTATTTTGTTCCGGAGATATCCTACGAAATGTGAGTGTATGTTTTTAATTGATTGTTTTTTAGGTGTCCTCATACTCCCCGACGATGCTTAATTGTTTCTCAAATCGCATTATAAAATTGCATGACAATGATTCTTCATTTGTAGACGTAGAATATTACTGTATATTACTGTAATGAACTATTTTGTGGAAAATTCGTTTTTTTGGTAGCAAATTAACCTTCTTGGTTGAAAATTCATCTTTTTGCTTTAAAATTCAACTCATTTTAAGATGTCTTTTTTGGTTGAATTCATCTGTTTTTTATTGAAAATTTAATTCTTTTTTGGTTTAATCTCAACTACTACATTTTTATTGCAGAATTCATCATCTTTTTCATGAAAATTTAATTACTCAGTTGAAACATTCATGTATTCAATTATAATTACAATTTATCTTCTATGATTAAAAATTCATATTTTTTGGAAGAAAAAATCATTAATTGGTCAAAAATTGAGCTTTTTTATTGCGAAATTCAACGATTGGATTAGAAATTAGATTTCTCTAGTTGAAAATTCATCACTTTCTTTGCAAATGTAACTATCGCTGTTGAATATTTCATCATTTTACTTTTAAATTGATCTCTTCGGTTGAACAATTGAACTGCAAATTTAACTATTCAATTGTTAGTTGACAATTTATCTTTTTCTGTCGAAAATTCGTCCCTTTTGGGTCGAAACTAATGCTCTTGATTCAATATTCAACTATTCCAGTTGAAGATTGATCATTTTAGTTAAAAATTCATCTTTTTCGTTCAAAGTATAGCTATTCAAGTTGAAGATTCATCATTTTAGTTGAACATTCATCAGTTTGAGGTTTTTAACTTTCAATTTAACTACTTTTATTGTTTTGTTCGAAATTGGTCTTTTTTAGTTCAAAATTCAACTACTCGATTGAAAATTGATTTTACCCGTGTATAAATTACTGAATTGAATAGTCAATTAATTGATTATTTATCCTTGACTCTGCTTTTGTCTTTGGATAGAGACCAAACTAAATCACCCGCCTTCAATGAATACAAACATGAATGCAGGAATTGTCAATTAATTAATAAATTAATTATTAGCGTTTATTGATTTATATTGTTTATTAATTTTTAGCGTTTATCCATTACTTAATTAAGTTATTGTTCGGTTCATCAATTGATCAAACACTTATGATTACGCAATTGTATAATAATGAATTGATTAATTATCAATTAAGTAATTAATTAATTACTAATTGCTAAATTACCGAAACTCCCAACAGAAATTGAACGGGTTAACCGATTTTTTCTATCTTTTTGTAATCGTCTCGTCGTTCTGTAATGAACCTCATGCAGCATATCAAAATTTAATTTCTTAATATTTTAATAATTATCAATTTCGTTCAACCGGCTCGAATCGTGTAATGCTTTAATAATAGGAAGGTCTGTTGAGTTATGACGGACCCCCTGAGTTCAAGTATCGTCGAAAAACTTCACGCTATAATATCGTGCTGTGTTCGTCAAATTCGGAGCGCGTTTTTGGTTCACCGTGGGTACTTTCCCAGCGACGGATTGCTCGTTTCCAGGCGCATAAATGAAGCACATATTCGAATAATAAAAAAAAATATCATTTGCTAAAAAAAGGAGACCGTCTTGTTGTGTTTTATGCCATTGAGATTATGTGGTTAAAATATTACATCGAACAATTCATTCTTGTAGGAGGAAACATGTCATTTGTACTACATGGGCTAAAAATCAAGCCTGAGGAAGCGCCTTAAGGCGTAGGCTTTGGACCCACTCCAGCGGCTTGCGGGTTCGATTACCGCCTTGCACTTTGAAAGAGCCTTGGCGGCGCATGCGGTGAGCACTAGCCTAGCAACTAGCACTAGTTCATCTCCAGAGAGTCGCTGGACCGGTACCTCTGAGGAAAAAGGTTCTCTAAGTACTTATAGCTGTTTCTCTTGGTGGTTCGGAACCCACCTTAAACTGTAGGTCCCCCTCCCACCACCAAGTAAGTGTACAGAAGAACCAGATTTTAATTGCGCTGATATTTACAATTATTTTTTTACAATGATAGAGTAAAAAACGTTTAGTATATGAGTTATTTCATTACACAGGCACATAAAAAGTATGCAACATGTCACACTTCTTTCTGTAACTCTGTGACATAAGTTTTGTAAAACGCATGTAACCATGTTATGACAGTGCTATGTTATATACATATATATATATATATATATATATATATATATATATATATTATAAGGCTATTTTTGCTGATTATTTTAATTTTTAATATTTTCACATGAAACTTGGATTCAGAATGAGTCCAAGAGATGCCTGAAGGGCGCCAGATAGTTTTCCTAACCTTAAAACTACCAAAATACCAAAATAATGAGTAATCTTTTCAAAGACGCATTGTGTGCCGGATAACTCCAGTAGAGTGGCGGAGTAAGGGGATGATGCAGTGAGAGGATTATAAATAATTCGAGTCACACTGGTCATTTCACTTTAACTATAATTACTCAGGTTTAGTATTTAGATTCAAGATTAAACAGCGACTAATTACAATGAGTGGGTCTTCGCCCCACTCAGCCAGAGCTATTGTCGGGAAACGCCGATAATTTATTTCGCGTGACAATTAACACCATGTTGACCGCGACAACACTTTCTTTACATAGAGTGGTCCGAGTGACCTTTTCATATTTAATAATTTAGGATTTAAGGTATGGATTAACACCGCTCTAGCGGGGGTCCATCGTGACCCAGAAAACAACTGAAAACTCAAATAGCAATTTTTCGACCACGAGTCAACAATAATGACCTTTGCCCGAGGTCAGCAACTAACAAATTTCAATGGCGTGTGTCTACCAATTCGACACACGACGTTGAAACGCGACAAGTTAAACTTATAAGTTGTGAGAAAATAGCGGGAACCCACCTGGCAGTGTTCGTCGTCCTCGAGATCGTCCTCTCATTTTTCTTTTTCAAATGTTTTTCCTCTTTTTATCAAAACCTAGCCCCTTTTTGTTTTAGTATCGCCACGAGGTACTCACTCGGAGCTTGGAATTACGAATGAGGATTTTAAGAGTGGCGTCTCTGTTCTCCCTCTCATAGGAGTCGGAGCGCCACCCGAGTACGAGCGTCGAACTATAGAGTGAGTGGACGATCGAAGGAAAAAGGACAACCACCAAGTTCGTAACCCCGCTACGTGGTGGCGCACAGTCCACCTGCGTTATCTGCCACGCAAGCCTTCATCGCCTGCCGCTAGTCGATGGTCCAGGGGTGGGGCTGACTTAGATCAGCACGCAAATTCTCCTTGGCTGCTTGCTCCTAATTTTTCCGAGCGCTCTTGCACGTATGGGATTCCCGTCCAGTACGCATGCGCCAGGAAAATCTCCTCTTCTTAGTCCTTGGCGACAGCAGACATCCGATGCCGCCAATCCCGTACAATCTGACAGTTGAGCGGGGCACACACACATTTGCACAGTGAATAAGCACAAGGCGCAACGCACAAGAGAATAAGTTTCAACGCACACGGATCCGCATAGCTACTCCCCATGCACCAGGCTTGCGGGCTGGCGCTTGTAACCTCAAAATGTGAAGTGTTGACGTGAGGATTGTAAAAAGTGTTTTTCGTGGACAGTTAATCTAATATTTATAAAAGTAAGTGATTTTATTTGAAATAACTTCTTTGTCTGTCTTTGATTATAAAACAGTATTGTTTCAAGTTTATTAAAGAGCACTGTTTTAAGTTAATTTAACGATATTGGGTTCAAGTTTTAACCTGAAAATTTGACACATTCTAGTAGAGAAATTTTTTAAATTATCATACTATTACACTTAATTGTAAAATAATATGAGTTATCAAAGAACATTATATAACGTTCATGTAACGGTGTTTCTTTTAACTTTTAAATTAAGAATTTTAATTCAATTTGTGCATTTTAATTAAGAAATTAATTCAAAATTTCTATGCTTTCGACTTCTCTTTTCGTAGACAAAAAATTGCTTTTGTTACATTTTATATTTTTATCATATTTGCAGCGATGGACACGATGGATGATGAAGACGAGTAACTCTTTCTTTGTGCTTATCAGATATGTATCACAGCATTAGCATTAAAAAGGCGTCGGAGGAGCAAAAGGTTATTTGTAGAGAGTGCAGCACAAAACTTCAATTTATTATATAATTTCCACTTTTAAAACTAGAAACACTTTATAAATAAACGATGCGACGCGTGACACTTGCAAAACAAAAGACGCGACGCGCGAGAAATTTGAAGTTGGAAAATTGAAAATCGTCTGCTACCAATGGCTGCAGATTGCACAAGACGGCTGCAGATTGCATGAAAGTTCAACGTTCCGAACTTTTCGACGCCTTCTGCGTCATGCTGTGCGGAAATCACAGCGATTGAAATGGAGCCCTGTGATTGGTCGAGAACCTTGTGCGCCATGCGTTGTGCGCTGTGCAAATGTGTGTGCGCCCCGCTTTGTTGTTATTGTTGTGTAGGGGGTGGTTGATCCACCCTTCCACCCGAGTTGAATATGGAATAAACAAAAGAACAAAAGAAATTAAAATAAAATATAATAAGGCACTTGGAACCCGTGGTCTAGCAATTTGTGGTTCTGGTCGGATAACCTAACCTCCCTAGTTTGACAGGTGATGTTTAATTGTATATAAAGTCAAGGTGAGTTTATAAAAATTATTACTAATAAAATCAAATTAATTATGAATTCACAATCATTAAAATTTATTATGATTTTTAAGATCCCAAAAAAAACTATGATTCTTTGAACTACTAGCCGTGGAACTCTTATATTCCCGGCTAGTATAGTACTGTTCGCAGACAGTCCGTGGGTTTGATTCGTGATTCCAAACTCATAACCCTAGTAAACTGATTTGTTACGCTAATTTTCAGAGATTTTAGATGTCTTTGTGCGGGGTACAAAATTACCCCGTCACAACTCCCCCTTCACAAGATTCGGCCCACTGGGGCGAATACCAGGTAGGTGCCCGCATCTCTCCGTCTTGTTGTAAATTGAAAAAAAAAAAAATTGTTGAAATTGGTTAATTGCCAGACCACGGGTTACGTACACCATCATACACAGGTGTATCCAAGTATGAACCGAAACGAGAAAATAAAATAAGGTTCTGATAGTAATAAGTGAAAAAAATCGTTCTGAGTGATAAGTTGAATTGAGTGGATCCGATCTATTGCCGGTTCGGTGTGGTAGATACTCTTCTAGTCCTATCTTACTTAATTTGATCAACAATTGCTTATTCTAATATTCTTATGAATTTACTTATCTTATAGTAGATAGATAGATAAACGTTTATTCTTCAGCCTGCTGGTCTTAAAAAATTGACTTGCTTACACATCCATTTTTACAGAATTTTCTTAAAACTAACCCTTAAAAACTAACATCCATCCATTCCTTATCTCTAAGCCGCACGCTCGCATCGCCTTGCCTTCTTCGCTTCGCCTCGCCTCGCTCGCATGTCCCTACTTTTTCGCATTGCCTCGCTTTCCAACCTCTGTTTTCGCAGCTAATACCTATTACTTATCTACTATTTACAATATATACATCTTACTTATATCTACCTTCTCTCCTCTTTACAATCTTCCCTTCTCCACTCCTCTTCCTCCTTCCTTCTCTTCATCTCCATCTTACCCAATACTCCCTTCACCCATGCTACTGCCCTTTTTTCCCCCTTTTCATGCAACAATGCCTCCATGCTTATCTCACTTCTTTCCACCTCCCCGCACTCCTCCAACCAGTGCTCCACTCTTGCAACCCCCTTTCCGCACAGTTCACACATCCTCTTCTCCCGAGAGAGCCAGAACCTATTGAAACCCTCCATACAACCGCACCTCATCCTCGCTATAAGTTCCTGACTTCCTTTCTCTCCTTTCACACACAAATATTGCGCTCTTGCCCTTGGCATAATCCACACATAGTTCTCGTTGAATCTTGACTCTCTTATTCTCTCTTCCCCTTCTGTCTTTTCTCTCTCCATGCTGTTTTGCTCACCCAGGTCGTAAACCTTCCTTCCTTCCTCGTTCATCCTTCTCACTTCATCCATCTGCAGTCCATTCATTCTAAAATACCGTTCCCTCTCCGCCTCCATCTTCTCACCCCCTCCCCTGTTCTCCTTCTCCCACCAACATTCTCTAACCAGCCTACTTCCCCCCTCTTCCAAAAATTTCTCCTCATATTTACACGCCCTGCTCCCAGCTAGAATCCCTACGCTCGTTCTCCACGTCTCCCTCCTGGCAATATAATTAGGCGTGTTCCTTGCCAACCCCAGGGTCCACTTTACATACCTCTCCTGCATTCTATTTACCTGTTCTCCTTCCTTCCACCCCCACACCTCTACCCCTACAATAGCACACTCATCACTAGTGAATCAAACAATTTCATTCTCCTTCCAAAATCATCTGCGAATAACTTCTTTCCCAACCCCCACACCTGCCTCATCACCACATTTTCCCTCCTCACTCTCTCTTTTATGTGACCATCCACTCCCCCATTCCTTCGAAACACGAAGCCCAGGTACACAAACTCATTCACCTCCTGTACCTCCTTTCCCTTTCACTTCCACTCCCTTCCCTTATCCCTCCCCCCTCCTTTTCTGAACACCATAACCTTGGACTTTTCCGCATTCAGCTCTAAACCCTTTTCATCCAGGTATCTTCTCAACCACTTCATCATCTCCTTTAAGGCCTCCTCGCTGGTTGCCAGCAACACTATGTCATCTGCATACGCTAGTGACCAAATTCTAACCCCTCCTATCCTGACTCCTCCTACCACCCCGGCCTCCAGCTTACTTTCCATATCCGCAATTAAAATCGCAAAAAGCGTTGGGCTAAGTGGACACCCTTGCCTTAGACCCCTATCCATCCAGAATCCCTCCGAAATCCCCTCCCCTCCTCTTACCCTGTCTTTGGTCTCTTCATATATCTCCCTTACCCTTTCAATTAGGCCTCTCTCTACTCCCCTATCCTCCATTGCCTCCCACAACCTCCCCCTATCCACCGAGGGAAACGCGCCTTTGAGATCCACAAAAAACCCGTACACTCTCGTCCCCTTCTTCACTAGTTCTCTATCCACCACGTGCTGCAGCACGTAGATATTGTCGATAGTACTCCTACCCGCCCTAAATCCCGCCTGGGTCTCCGGCAATATTCCTTTCCCCTTGACATCCTTCCGCAGTCTCTCTGTCACCACCATCGCGTATACCTTATACGCCGTATTCATTAGCGTAATCCCTCTATAATTTTCCTGCCTATCTCTATCCCCTTTCTCATACAGTGGCACTATTAACCCTTCTCTTCACCCTCCTGGAAATCCCTCGCCCCTCCATACTTTCTTCACTACCTCCTTCAGCCTCTCCCTAACCTCTTGTGTACTAAACAGCCATGCTTCGTTCTCTATCCCATCCAGCCCTGCTGCTTTTGACCTTCTCAACTTCCTTATCTGCTTCTCTATTTCCTCGTCATTCAACTCCTCCATCTCTGCCTCCCCCGTTCTTCCACTTCCCCCATCCGTCTTCCTTGAATCCGAGCCCTGGAATGATTCTTTGAAAAACTCTCTCCACTCCTCACTCCCTATCTTCTCGCTAACCCCCACCCTACGCTTCCTAAACCTATTTATTATCTTCCAGACGTCCCCCTCTGTCTTAACATTTGCTAACTCCTCTTCCAGATCTTTCTCCTTTTCCTGTTCTTTCTTCTTACACACCAATCTAAACCCCTTCCTCATTTCTACGTACTCCTCCCTTCTCGCATTACCCTCTTTCCACTTCTTGTACTTCGTCTTCACCTTCCTCTTCATCTTTTTACATTCCCTATCCCACCACGGCTTCACCATTCCTTTCTTCTTCTTTCTAAATACCTTCTTTTGCACACACCCTTTCACCTTCTCTTTCAGATCCTCCCATACCTCTTCCACCGACTCCCCTTCAAAGCGTACCTTTCCTAGCTCCTCCTGATACTTCTCTATCGCCTCCCTCGTCCATGTCACCCTCTCCCCTATCCAGACTTCTTCCCTGCCTTGCCTTCCGCCACCCTCACCAATTATGCACAGACTCAATGGCTGATGGTCTGATTCCACCCTCCCCTCCACTGCGAATTTTTCCGCCTCCTCCCATCCTTGCATATTCATGACCACATAATCTATCACCGATACCCCCACCTTACTTACATATGTGTATTCTCCCTCTTCGTCCCCATTTGCCATACCATTCCCCACTGCCCACCCTCTATCCTCCATCCAGTCCCTTAGAATCTCCCCCTCCTTACTTATTACATTATCCTTCGATTTCCTCTCGAAGCTCTCTCCTTCCCTGTAAAGTCCCCCTTCGCCCCCCATTCTCGCATTAAAGTCCCCACCCAGTATCACCATACCCTCTTCTCTTTCGCCCAGCAGGTCTTCCACTCTTTCTTTAACTCTTTCCATCCCATCCTTGTTGTACACTGTCACAAACTTACACTTTATTTCTCCTATTTTTATTTCCCTCATTTGCACTCCCTCCCCCTCTTCCTCTCCATAAACTTTTTCCTCTAATCCCTCTCTAGCCCCGGTCATAATTCCCCCACTGGCCCTTCCTTTCTTCTTTACTCTGACCGCCTCCTGAAGTCTCCACCTATACTCCCTTGGTAGCTTTGGCTCTGTTTTATCCCATTCCTTCCTTTCTACCCACGGCTCTACCAATCCAATAACATAAAATTCCTGGATATACCTCCAGAACTCCTCGTCCTTCTTCTTTACCCCTGCTACGTTCCAGTACAGCACCTTCACTACTCCTCTACCGTGCGTTACCCCCACCCACCTACTTCCTACGAAAGAAATTCCCCTGCACTTCCTTCAACACCTCTCTCTCCTCATCCCACACCCACATCTACCCGTCTACTCTTATTTTCCGATATCCTACCTTCGCCGATCTCCCTTCCCTCCTCTCCCTCCTCGCCCTGTCATAAAGCATTCTCTGTACATCCCTTTCCTTTCTCGTCAAATCGTGATCTATGAAAACTCCCTCATCCTGTATCCTACTCTTATTCCGCATTACCCCCAACTTTTCTTCCCAGCTCTCCAACTCCACAACCGCCCCTTCCTTCTCTTTCCTCCCCTCCAACTTAATTTTCCCTACCATGCCTTCAACTCACCCTATGCTCTGTAGCAGCTCTTCCACGCCCTCCCTTTCGTCTCCACTCTTTAGCTTCAACCCTCTTATCACAATATTATTTCTCCTGTCTGCCTTCTCTTTTCTCTCCATTCTCAACTCCATTACCCTTATCCGTTCCCTATCCGCCCTCTCCTCCTTTTCATTCCTACGCTCTCCTACTTTATCTTTTATCATATGCTCTACCCTCTCTCAAATACCTTTAATCTCACTTCCCCCACCTCCATCACCTACTTCCGTTTCCGTCCTGCCCTCCACCTCCTCAAATCTCTTTTCCGTCCTTTCCTGCCACAGCCTGATCTCCTCTTCCATCTTCTTTATTTTGACTTCCTTCTCTTTCCTTTCCCTCTCTAACCCTTCTACTCTCTCCCTCATCTCTTTCATCTCCTTTTCCCATTTCACATCTCTAATTCTCATTTCTTCCCCCATACCTTCCTCCTGCTCTTCAGTCCCCTTCACATCCTTCCTTAGCCCCCTGATCTCGCCTACCAGCATCCCGATAGCCTCCTTCTCTGACAATCCCTCCATTTTTTGGGGGGTGCCCGACGTGCTCTCACGCTTTTTTTGAAAGGACTCTCCAATTCGCTTTTGTCCGGACTCTCTCGGATGTCTTTCTTCCTCTTCAAGAGATCCTCCCCGTCACTTGTGCTCGACTCTCTCTCCCTTCACTAGCAGCACTAACAGCACTCTCACTGCTTACCTCCCGCTCTGCCGCCGGTAACTGGGACTCCTCCATGCAATACCCACCGCGACCGACAGATGTCTCTGCAGGTTCTCAGCCAAATTTTCCCTTTATTTCCCTTGTTTTTTTCTTCTCTATAGCTCACGGCCCCTGCAGACACCCCTTTCTCTCCCTTAACATCCCTTAACTCTGCTAAAACCACCCTTGAGCCCTCAAATGCCCAAGACTCCCGACCGCAAACTCCTCCGACTGCTTGCCAACCTAACCTCACTTTCTCTATCTACCTGAATCCCACCTCACTCCCTCGCCAAAAACCACTTTTTATCTCCCCAATCCACCCCACACAATTCTACTCACCTCCTCGGCTTCCACCCTCACACTCCACTCACACCTTCCACACAAATTCAGTAAAATCCTCTCACCACCTGTCACTAAACACATTCTCACTTCCGCCACCAACATGCAAGTCTACTTATCTTATAGTACTTCAGGGTAATTACTTAGTTATCTTAAGTTTACTCATGCAAATAAAACAAATGCAGAGGATTAGTGGAAAAAGACTTTTATTTTATGGGGCCTTGGCCCCTTCACACGGCTCACTCCCGGCATCTATCTCCACTGGGGTGTCTTCCAGCGGGGGCACTGGTGCCACTGGTGCCACTTGTGGTCAGTGCTCCCGCACTTACCACAACGCCCCTTACTTTCCTTCGTTTCCCCCCACATCGTGGGTTTGCGCTTCCTCCGGCGGAACGCGGGATCCTCCCGGATCCTCACTCGGACCCGTTCCTCCATCGACCGGCCCTATCCCCCCGATGAGGTAGGTTGCGGGGCAACCCCCGCACTTGCGGCGCTCTCCTCCTTAGGCACGCTGGTTGCAGCCTCCCCTGAGTCGTCGTGGAGGCGATGGCGCCTCCCACCGCTCCTTCCTCTTCTGGCCCCTGTGAGGTGGGTTGCGCTGAGGTGGAGACGGTGCCGTCTCCCACCGCTCTGGATCCCCTGAGCCGGGCCACCAATTCGTCGTGGGTGACGGCTGGAACAATTTCAAGAAGGACGCCAAATAAGAACTGATCCACTCCATCCTTGATTTGTTGTTACCCTAAGCGTATTATACGTTGCAGTCGCCTCTCTACCGTTTTCAACCGCCTAGCCCCTATTTTGAATACGAGCGAGTTCGGAGTCTAACGCGATTGCCCACGCCTGAGTCTGAGTCCGAGTGATGATTAACATTTCCCCTTCCCCAGTCAATAGGTAGTTCCGAATCCTCTCGGGCCTTCTCTCCATCCTCACGATGCTCCTCTTCAGCTTCCGAATCGCTCATTTCGAGTAGCATCATGTCCAGTTCCGCCAGCTCCTCCTCGTCGACATGCTCTTGTTCGGAGTCCGAATCGTGAATCTCCAATAGCATTCTGTCGAGTTCAGCCAGTTTCTCCGGACTACTTGATTCGTCTTCGGGGTCCTCGACATACCGTTGAAGGTGGGAGGCGTGATACCGCCCCGTCAATCGTCCTTCTGGCGACGCCAGCTTGTAAATATTGGGTGAGATTACCTCTACCACAATGAATGGCCCACTGAACTTTGGAGCCAGTTTGGCTGACACGTGAGTTCCCTTTTTGGAATACACTTGATTAGGCTTCTTGACTTTGTCGCCAACCTTTAACTGTTGGTCGCGATGATTCTTATCATAATATTTCGCTTGTCTTAAGAACGCCTGATCTTGAAACTTGGTCATTAGTTCCCTCAAGTGCTCTAACCGTGCCATCCGAGTTGTCCAGACTTGAAGGTCAGGCGGTGGCAACTCGGCCTCCCCCTCCCTTAAACTGCGAATAGTTTTTCGCGGACGGGGCTCCCGACCCAAATTTAGAAATGCTGGAGTCACTCGGTTGGTACTATGAAGTGCCGTGTTGTAGGCAAATCGGAACTCATTGAGGTGGAGGTCCCAATTTCTATGATCTTCGTCAATGAATGATCTTATCATAGTTTTGAGAACTCTATTGGTTCTCTCCACAAGATTAGCCTGAGGATGATAAAGTGGTGTGAACGAGCGGTGGATACCGAACTCCGCAGCAAGGTCGTTCACCGCGTTATTATTGAATTCGGTGCCACTGTCTGAGTGGAGCACCTTAGGTGTTCCCCACCTAGTCACAATTAGTTCAAGGAAAGCTTTATTGATGCTATCTCCATTGGCCTTTTTCAAGGGTGCCAACTCAATCCATTTCGAGAATAAGTCCTGGAATACCAGTAGGTATTCATATCCCTGTTTATTCCGAGGGAAAGGACCCATGACATCGGTTGCCACGACTGTCCATGGCTCCTGGACTATTCGCTGGGTCATAAGCCCACGCGATTGAGCTTGCTCAGGTTTATTGAGCTGGCATGTCTCGCAATTTCTAACGAACGACGTGATGTCTTTGAACATGCCAGGCCAATAATAACGAATTGCGGCACGTTGGTAGGTCTTCTCCCTACCTAAATGGTCGGCTTCAGGCGTGCAGTGCACTTCCTGTATTAGGTCAGACTGGAGGTTCTTAGGAACCACCAGTTTCCAAGCATCATAGTCGTCTATGATGTCCTCCAACAGCGGATTGTTCCGATACTTCAAAAGCTCTCCGTTGATCACTTTCCAACCATGGTACTTCCCGGGGGACTTCAACACAGCCTCTCGTCGCCTGGCATACCACTCGTCCTCGACAGGCATCATGGCCGCAATACGATAAATTCAGAACGAAACCGAACTTTTCCGCAAAGTCCAGGCCCAGCACGCAAGTATCAGTTAGCCCAGGTACGATTTTGAAATTGACTAAATGAGTGGTTCCTGATAAGGTGGCCGGCAGACGCACCTCGCCCATGACAGACTCAATAGTGCCATTAGCCATCATGACAGCACCTGCCTTCGAGTAGTCAATCTTATACCCACCAGCACCGAGTATCGGTAACCCTACTGACCCAAGATAAGTTCTAGATGAACCCGTGTCTACCAATTAATGGATTTCAGTACCCCCTCTCGTTATACTGACGTAGGATCTCGAGTTGGTACCAATCCCCGAGAGAACATCAAGCTCAGTTTCAGAAGAGCTATAATTGAGCTGCCCCTTCGTTCCCTGAACATCTGAGAATTTGATAAGTCCAGCACTCAAAGATGGGTATGATTGAGAACGAAAGAGCGATTTTGAAGAACGAGTGAGAACATGAGTTCCCGAATTAAATTGAGCGACTGAGGGTGGGGAGGTCTCCCTCCCCGAGTCATGAGTTGAATATAATTCACTGATAGTCAATTCAGGCTGAGTTTCAGAAGACGATTTCTGAGTCAATTCAGGTTTAATGTCAGAAGATGAGTTCTGAGTTAATTTAGGTTTAGTCTCAGGAGATGAATTCTGAGTTAATTTAGGTTTAGTCTCAGAAGATGAATTATGAGTTAATCCAGGCTTTGTGGTCAAATTTGGAGGAGTTGATTCGGTTATATCGCGAATAGCATAAATTAGGGTCTGCCTTGGGATACAAGGAGTGGCGCCGACCCTGAGACGGCCCTCCTTTAATGGTTTCCCTGACAACGGGCAGAATGGCAAGTCTGCCAAACTTGGCCGTGCTTGCTACAATTATGGCAGAACTTGGCCCATCTGGTTTCACAGGTCCTCCAACCATGATTAGCTCCTCCACAATTGAAACAGGGTGGTTCGGCTTTTGATGGGACCCTCTTTCTCATGGATGGATTCTGCCTTGTGAAACCAGGCTTGATTGAGGACTGCGCCCCGCCCGTCTCACTATGAGTTACGGCCTTATTTGTGTTGGCACTGGGTTTATGATTATTGAATCTGGCTGGATTACCATCTCCAGAATTCAGCTTATCATGTAAGCAGGTCTGGGTGCCCAGTTTATCCACTAGTTTCACCAACACACTCACCAAGGACTCTAGAGAAGAATTTACCTCGCTCGATGCGTTGAAGGAAGTCCGGAATGCGTCCGGAAGAATGAATCTTCCGGGCTAGGGGGTGATCGCTCTCCTTTATTGAAATTCGCCGTTCTTTCCACTTCTACCGCAAGTAGCGTTAATTGATTGTAGTCGGAAAACTCGAAACGGCGAATAGACCTTTGAAGATCAGGTCTAAGATTACGATGGGCCCTGTCCATCTGTTCCTGCATGGTAACAGGCCGCTGAAATTTGAGAAACAACCCCTGCAAACAGGTCAGAAAATCAGCGGTCCTTTCATCACGACCCTGATAACGAGTGGCGACTTGTTCCTCAAGTCGCCATTGATAGTTTACGTCTCCGTACATCATTAAAAATGCGGTTTTAAAATGTTGCCATGTAGGCCACGCGTCGGAGTTATACCGGAACCATTGTAGGGGTAATTTTTCCAAAATGAATGGAATCCCTATCAATAACTCCTCATCCGTGAGACCTGAAACCGAACGCCCCTCTTTAACCCTGGTCAAAAAGTTCTCGGCACTGGTTTCATTGTCCCCACTGAATGTGATTCCTCATCTTTTGACAATTGTGTCCACCGTTTTATTATGAAACCTAGTGTGAGAATATTGAATTGGAGGGGTTCGTCCCCCTCCCGCCTGATTAGGTTGAGCAAAGATGGACGAATACCGTGGTATGGTGGGGCAAGTCATCTCAATTGTGGCCTGCTGGAAGGTGGGGCTGAACCTCGGTCGGCCAGTTGCAAATGGTGTAGACACAGCGAAATTTGCCCCCATGCCAGGCGAAGACTGAGCTGTTTGCCGGAAGAAAATTATTGTACCCAGTACCCGTCTGAACGTGTTCACGAGCTGACTGACTTTGTATTAGGTCGCGTTGGGGCGAGGCTGTCCGCGGATTATTTCCCCATCCCCTATCCGGAGTGGCGTGTGTGGGGCTTACACCCCCAAAAATGCGCGCCGACCATTCTTCCATTCTTCGTGACGGTGCTTGCGCCGTAATTGTATTATAAGAACAAGGGGAGTATCCTGAAACGTGGCCACCACTTAAGTCAGTATTATTCGTTGGAAGGTACGGGGTCGAGTTCATTACCGGCCTCGTATAACAAAATACGGAGGAGGTACTAGTGACCGAAGTATGGACACTAGTTGCTCCAGAATGTGAGGGCGTCATATTTGGTCCAAGGGGCCTATTACTTGATTGCCCCCAAATGCTACAAGCGGGAGATTCGAATAATCTCCGGGCAGCACTCATACTATCTTCGTATAAGTCTGCCTCACTACCATTACGCGATGGGGCTCTATCCGTGTGAAGTAACACCCGGCCTACTATTTCGTTGATAACCCCCTGTAATTCGACTGAGTGGTGCGCGTCACCGATCTCTATTTCCGGTTCGTATTCCGAGGTGTGGGGTACTTCCGATATCGAAACTGTTCTTCTCAGTGACCGTATGGCCCGGGCCCGTAGATCTGCTAAGGATCCCAATAGATCGAGTCCCCTTTCGCCTAAGTATCGTCTGAGGTCATCCTCAGACATCGATAAAACGTAAGGTGGGATTTCGATATCCCGATCATCCGCCATTTTTAATGGTTATTCAACTCACAATAAAATTCAAAATTTCAAAGTACAACAATAAAACAAAATTATGCAAGGTTTCAAATTACAGTCAAAAACAAAATTCAAGGTATATCCACATAAATCAAAGTAAACATATCAATTAGACTTAATGTATCATGCACATAAAACAGAGTACATTCAATGATTTGACAATTATCCTGGCGGAATACTCAAATCCAGGTAAACACAAGTGTTGAAGCCTGAGGTGATTTCTAAGATTGGTTTGAGTCAATTTCACCAATAATCATGATCAAACAATTGGTCGGTTCAATTCTTCCGTTGTCATTGAGGTTATGTTGGGGTCGCTACTCATGCAACCTTAGTGTCGTTTGTCCATTTGTCCTTGATACATAAAAAAAATACAAAGAAACAATTATTGACTGACCGATAACCAGTATAAGTCAATTTCCCGATTATTATAAAGAATGTTGCATTGAGGTTATGTTACTGCTGCTGCAATGCGACTTCAGTTTTGTCTATTTATCCTTGGCACATAAAGAGGCTAAAGAAACAGTTTTCAACTGACCGCTAACCACCCCTGTTTAATTTAGGTGACGATTCTTTAATATTGCATTGAGGTTATGTTCGGTTCATCGCAAAGCGAATTCAATTTCGTCTGTTTATCCTTGCTACATCAAAAAGGATGAACAAACAATTTTTAACTGATTTTTTTATACCATTAAGCCATTTCCCTTTCGGCGAGCCTCTAGGGGTAGGCGTGACACTACCCGATTCGGGTAGTGTTTCTAGGTGGATAGTTTCTTGTAGTAAATAACTACAAGTGTGGGCTCACCACACCCACGACCGCCAACAGCAACGCAGTAGTATCAGACGGTCACCCATCCAAGTACTAACCGCGCCCAACACTGCTTAACTTCAGTGATCTAACAGGAACTGGTGTTTCCAGCGTGGTATGGCGGTTGCCAACCATTAGGGGATTATTATTTAAAATTGTTGATGTTATGTATGGTTCACCGCCATAGAACCTCAGTTTGTGTCCGGTTCCTTGAAAATTATGTGTTTAACCAATAAAACCCACTCAATTGTCTGTCAAATTGTTAATTCACAATAAAAACTTATTTGCATTTTTAAATAATTCATCATTTAGTTTCCTACCCCAATAGGGAGGTTTACTTCTTGAATTTTAATCAAAATGAAATTTATTTGCTTCAATTCCATTTTGCTTTGTTTTTCCTCATAAATTATTTCGGTTTGTATATTGTAACCTATTTTCAAAATTATTTAGAATTATTTCCACTTTAATTTTCAATTGATGGACTTTAAATGATCGGTGGTCAACAGTCGAATCGCCATTCAACTCAGGTTCATGTGTGGTGACTCACTCTCTCTTATCACCAGTCACCTCAAACTTCAAAACACTTTTATAATTGGAACTTTATTTGTTCCAATTTATTTCCTTACGAATTTAACTGGCATTATTTTTGTCAAGTATTAGTTTTAATTTATTTTGGACTGAATTCTTTGAAACTCGAATTCATTCGATCTCCAATCATTTACAATTTTTAATTTTATTTTGGAGTGGCATTTCAAAATCCATTTTGAGCCGTTTCCAATATCCTTTTATAATTCTCTCTGCGTCACCCAACCCCACGTTGGGCGCCATTTATAAGGCTATTTTTGCTGATTATTTTAATTTTTAATATTTTCAATTGAAACTTGGACTCGGAATGAGTCCAAGAGATGCCTGAAGGGCGCCAGATAGTTTTCCTAACCTTAAAACTACCAAAATACCAAAATAATGAGTAATCTTTTCAAAGACGCATTGTGTGCCGGATAACTCCAGTAGAGTGGCGGAGTAAGGGGATGACGCAGTGAGAGGATTATAAATAATACGAGTCACACTCTGCTCCTTTCACTTTAACTATAATTACTCAGGTTTAGTATTTAGATTTAAGATTAAACAGCAACTAATTACAATGAGTGGGTCTTCGCCCCACTCAGCCAGAGCTATTGTCGGAAAACGCCGACAATTTATATCGCGTGACAATTAACACCATGTTGACCGCGACAACACTTTCTTTACATAGAGTGGTCCGAGTGACCTTTTCATATTTAATAATTTAGGATTTTAGGTATGGATTAACACCGCTCTAGCGGGGGTCCATCGTGACCCAGAAAACAACTGGAAACTCAAATAGCAATTTGTCGACCAAGAATCAACAATAATGACCTTGCCCGAGGTCAGCAACTAACAAATTTCAACGGCGTGTGTCTACCAATTAGACACACGACGTTGAAAAGCGACAAGTTAAACTTATGAGTTAAGAGAAAATAGCGGGAACCCACCTGGCAGTGTTCGTCGTCCTCGAGATCGTCCTCTCATTTTTCTTTTTCAAATGTTTTTCCTCTTTTTATCAAAACCTAGTCCCTTTTTGTTTTAGTATCGCCACGAGGTACTCACTCGGAGCTTGGAATTACGAATGAGAATTTTAAGACTGGCGTCTCCGTTCTCCCTCTCATAGGAGTCGGAGCGCTACCCGAGTACAAGCGTCGAACTATAGAGTGAGAGGACGATCGAAGGAGAAAGGACAACCGCCAAGTTCGTAACCCCGCTACGTGGTGGCACACAGTCCACCTGCGTTATCTGCCACGCAAGCCTTCATCGCCTGCCGCTAGTCGATGGTCCAGGGGTGGGGCTGACTTAGGTCAGCACGCAAATTCTCCATGG
>CAKNXH010052832.1:0-26957 GCA_932178445.1 Andricus quercusramuli
GAAATTGTTGACACTACTTTTAGCTCTACCCAGGAATAACGACGCGGACGTAGTAGTTGTCTATTCCCTTCGGGGTGCTTAATTTCGGTGAGTCCCCTTGCCTCTCACCATCCATCGGGGTGCTTGATTTCGGTGAGTCCCCTTGCCTCTCACCACAGGGATGCTTGATTTCGATTAATTATTTTACAATAAGTGCTCAAAATGGTGTCCTCGCACTTCGATGCACTTGTTAATCCGAGCTTTGAAAGATTCCACACAACTGCGAATTGTGTCTGGTGATATTTGTGCACAAGCAGACCTGATTCGCTCGATCATGTTATCACGAGTTGTGGGCACTTCTTGATACACGCGATTCTTTAGATAACCCCACAAATAGAAATCCGGCGCCGTAAGATCTGGCGATCTGGCAGGCCAATTTACTGGACCTCCTCTACCGATCCATCGTCCATTCAATTCGCGATTGAGTACTTCCCTCGCGATTGCCGCATAATGTGCTGGACAACCGTCATGTTGAAACCACATGTTGTGTCGCACTTCCAAGCTTAGGTCTTCCAGCAATATTGGAAGTTGATTTTCTAAAAAGTCACGATATTTTTTACCGTTCAAATTTCCATCAATAAAATACGGACCGATAAGTTGATCTCCAATTATTCCACACCAAACGTTCACGGACCATGGACGCTGATGCTCAACTGCACGCAACCAATGTGGATTTTCTACACTCCAATAATGCATGATGTGCCGATTAACGTTACCATGGTTTGTGAAAGACGACTCGTCTGTGAAGAGTACTAGAAAAAAGAAATTCGGGTTTCCTTGTATCTGCTGAACCGCCCATTGACAAAATGTCACTCGGTTCTGAAAATCATTTCCATGAAGTTCTTGATGCAGTGAAATATGATACGGATGATAATTATTACGTTTTAATACCTTCCAAACACTGGATAGAGACATTCCGGAATCGCGGCTTAGTTGTCGAGTACTAACATGAGGGTCATGAGTGACTGCAGCTAAAATTGCAATTTCATTATCAACTCCAGTAACTGTTACTTGACGCTTCCTTTTTTTCGGTTGTACACTTCCGTCAGTGATGAAGTTTCGGACAACCCGGTAAAAAGAAGCGCGTGAAGGAACACTTTCTGAAAAGCGTTGAGCATAAAGCGTGAGAGCATCATTGATATTCTTGCCACTTTCTCCATAAATGAGAATCATTTCAATCTTCTGTTGCTGAGATAGCATTTCCATTGTAAAAGTAATGAAGTAAGGTAATGAGGAAATACAACGACACCCAAACCAACTCAAACGAACGTGACCAACAACAATAACCCAAACGAAAGCAACCAACACACCCAAATCAACTGAACACAATCAACCTCCCTAATGAATAAACGTTAATCACGGACAGACGCGGTTATCGCTCGGCCGGAATGACGTCGAGGATTGTAGACAGTGGAGACTCGATGATATGTAATGTCTACATCCAAAATCGACTGTCGTCAACCAACTGCATTCGGGAATGGTTTTCGACAGTTTTATCACTTTTACTGTCCCATTGCCAAAAGTTCAAGCACCCCGATGGATGGTGAGAGGCAAGGGGAATCATCGAAATTAAGCACCCCGAAGGGAATAGACAACTACTACGTCCGCGTCGTTATTCCTGGGTAGAGCTAAAAATAGTGTCAACAATTTCATTTTTCGCAATTGCAGCGCCATCTATCGTGAATCGAAACAAATTTTCCGAATAAAACTTACGTATTTCGTAAAGGAGAATCTGAATCTGTGATAAAAAATTGGGGCTGCCATTTGAAATTACAAAGTTACCCCCATCCCTGCCTCCTGTGGGGGTGGGGGTGGGGTACATTTTAACACATTTTTTTCCCCCTCGAAAATAAAAAGTTTTTATTCCAGACATTTTTTCCGTAGGATGCGTATTGTTTGAGATATTTCGTTGTCTCAAGATAAAAAAAACACCCTGTATATCCAAAAAACGAAATTTTGGCCGTCATTTTTTTAGCAGGAGCCTGATTTGTGGGATCCTTTTTTGGGTTTTGATGAGGACCCCAAAATAAAGATAATTGCCAGGTTCGTTCTTATTCTGACCTTTTTCAAGGTAAGGCCTTTTTTGTGTTTTCATTGACTGGACTATATTGTTCATCCATGTAGTTGAATCTATTTTCATGTTTTGATTCAATTTATGAAGTTTTCAGTATAAGTTAGAAACAGACATTTAGAAAATTGCTTGGAACCCTGTTGACAAACATCACACTTTGTAAGTAATTTAAAGATTGATGAGGTATTATTTATAATATACTTTTCATTCCAGAATTCAGTAGAGAATATCCTCGTTGCGTATTGAGTTTCATTTTGATTACCGTCCTATCTCCAGTTTGAAAAATTTACTTTACCCTACTGATTAAATAAAAATTGTGTAACAAAAGTAGATCTTCAAGAAAAAATATGCATTTAATAGATGCCTATGAAATCCGTTCCAGTGGAAGTTTTAGCCAAATTGTCAGTTGATTTTCTAATGAAGAAGTATTGTTAAATTTTTTATTTCAGAATACCGAGATTATTATATCCGCTATCAGAAATCAGTGCCTGAGCAAATGCCGAATCCCCTCAGTCTCCTGCCTTCCGTATTATCGCACAATGCAAAAACGGATCATCCAATGCCGACGAATATAATTGAAAGGCTAGATTGGCTCAATTCCCAGCCACATGAAAGATCTTCGACTGCTGATCTTGGCAGTATTCACACTTTGAGTAGATTCGCTTCCAACGAAAAGGCGGAAACCCCTCAGCCTGAGGCTCCACAGATTGAGGTGAGAAGGTTTGATCAAACCGTTAGCATGGTGTCGATCAGACCGAGAAACCAGAAAAAAACACATTTTTGTGGTAAAAATTAGTTTAACGTAGCACGCTAAAATAACATAAGAATTCTCTGTGGCAATCGCATACGTCGATTTTAACTGAAACCAAGAATATGAATTATAAGGCTCAATATTGAAATTTTCGACTTTATAAGCGACTAATTGGCAAATAATCTCAATTTGAACTTTCGAGGTTCTAAAATATAAATTAAAAATTAATTTAACGAAAAAATTGATTTTTTCAAAAAGAGCCTGACCTATTATTTTTTATTTGGTCTCAAATTGTTCGGAGGATGTTAAAGAGCTGTAATCAAAAACAAAATCTCATTTGCGAACAACTTTCAGTTAGAGTATATTTTATTAGCTGAGGTAAATGCATGACAGGCTGAAGTAAATTTAAATGATATATTTGCAAGGCTTGTGTACTTAACGTTTGATTCATCCCACTGATTTAATTCTGCTAAATAAAATATATGTAACGTTAATTTCAGGAGCCGAAAGCGTCGATCGTTCCAGTTTCAGAAGAACCTGCAGCAGATAAATCTGACTCTATTGGGCAGGACTCGATAAAAAGGATAACCGTGGAATGTGAATCGCTGAGAAACGAAATTGAGGAGGTTCAGGTTGAAGCAAAAAAGCTAAGCGGTAAATTGGCGCAGTTAACAATCATCGAGCATAGTGAGGAGAAAGACTTTGCAGCTCTTGAAAAACGAAGAAAGATTAAGGCGAAGACATACGACTTATTAGAAAATGGAGAAGAGAATATCCAGAAACTTAAGGAGACTATCGAGGCGAATTCAAATAAATTGATTGGGCTTGTAAATCAGTGGGAGAAGCACAGGTTGCCTCTAATTCAGAAGTACCGAGAAGAAAGGGAAAAACACTCGTCGAAAGCTGTGCGTACTTCTATATTTTCTATTAAAAAAGAAATAACTCTAATCTTTTCTCTATTTTTTCCTATTACATCAATTCTAAGATATATTTATTGATCATTTGTTAATTAATTTTCATTCAAAGCATTTTCTTTTTCTAGAGTGCAAGTCAGAGAAAGCTTGCTGAGCTAAAGAATTTAAAAGAAAAAGAAAAGGAACTAACTGAGGAGGGTCGCAATAAGGATCAGCAGTATTCCCAACTAGTAGCCGACGTTCAAAAGCTCCCGAAGGAAGTCAACAGATCTGCCTATACTCAGCGAATTCTCGAAATAATCAACAACGTCCGAAAGCAAAAGGACGAGATTGATAAAGTTCTTGGAGACACTCGTAGCATTCAGAAGGAGATCAACACTTTAACAGGCAGATTGGAGAGATCATTTACAGTCGTAGACGAGTTGATTTTCCGTGATGCGAGGACCAATGAAGCTTCACGAAAAGCGTATAAACTCCTCGCCACTTTGCATTCCGACTGCAGTGACCTCGTTAACCTGGTCGAAGAAACCGGAGCAACTGTGAGGGAAATTCGGGACTTAGAAGAGCAGGTGATTTTAAATGAGTCGATTTTATATATATTTCCCTTTAAATTTTTAAACAGTTTCCCTCCTAATATTCTGACATTTTAACTGCTGTTACCGATGTTTCAAAATTAGTTTACTTTGCCCACTTTTTGAATTATTTTGTTATTTTGTTAATAATTAGGTTTCAAGTTACACAATAAAGTTTGACAAAATTGAACAGTTTCTGTTCTTTCAGAATCCTTACAGGATCTTCAGGTTTCTTTAAAATACTTACACCATTTTAGGGGTGATGGCCAAACTGTTGACCACTTTAAATCCCCGTAATTTTCCACATTTCCTTCAAGAAATACATTCTTGCAACACATGCATGAAAATGGCGACATTCCCTGTCTGTAAAGTGTACGCAAAGTGCCATTTTCATGCACTTTTTACAAAAAATTTCGTGCTTGACACGTGCGAGAAGCTATTACACTCGTGGAATAGTCAACTTTTCGCACTAGTAACATAATATACTCTTTTTCCAAAAATTTCTTAGCAAACTATTTATATATCAAAGCGTAATTTCGAAAAGTTTCCAAATTTGAGAAGAATTCGTTTAGAAAATAAATATTTGTCCTTCAGAAATGATGTTTAAATATAAATTGTACTGTTGTCATAGAACGACGCTCTTTAGAAATTTTCTTGGGCTCGAAAGAAAGCTTGGGTTTTTCATTTCAAGTACTTGAAGATCAAAAAAGTAAAATGTTATTTTTTATTGGCGAAAATAAGTTTCAAAAGCTCCGTTATACCCAATGACGCTTTCGCACGTGTGCCGATGAAGAAGACCAAATTATATTTACCCTTAATTTTTGAGGGTCAAAGGTTTATTTTTTCAAAAAATCCTAATGAAAAATGGAAAGTGCGCGATAAATCCTATCGAAACTATACCGGAAAAAAAATTTCGTCGCCATTAGAAAAGTTAAAATCGCTTATTTTCATAAATACAAAATAAAAATCCTACTATTGAATTTCCGAGGTCTTAAAGGGAAAACCTACGCCTGTTTTTTTTTTATGAAAGAATGAAAAAAAGATGCCCCTTTTCCAAACAAGTCAAATTTGTTTTTGAGGTTCATTTTTAAAGGTCAAATATTAATTTTTCAAAAAATGCCTATAGTCAATGGAAAGGGCGTGAAAAAACTCATCGAAATTCAAGTATACTTGAAGACATTTTTTTTGTCACCATTAGAAGAGTGAAAACTCGACGAAATAGACTATATTTACCAAAATGTCGAAATCTTCACCCTCTCCCTCTCTTTAAATATTTATCCAAATTGCAAAAGAATTTGCCTATAAACTAATATCCAACAGCGCAACACTTTGACCATTTTGACTATAAAGAAACGAATTTTTGGGAAGTGTCTATTTTTTATTTAGTTCAGAAATCTTTAAATTTTTAAATGTGCAAATATAATCATTATTTATTAAAAAAAAAAACTCCGCGCCAAGAAATCTGTTAACGGTTTTGACTTTTGATTTGAGATTCGGAAGTTAGCCAATAAGGCCATTGAAATCCACCTTCGCTTTTCTTTTCTGATTAACAGAAGCAATTCAACAACTCAAAGTTTTTGTAATATTAAAAATATTACTAATTTATTTTCCAGTTTTCTTCCGAAATAAAGTATTTAAATCACGTTTTCTTGTTACAATGTAAAGACTAGGTTATTTATTACTGAATAATGCAATTTTTATCAATCATGCAATGACCCTATTTTAAATCGAAACGTTTAAAATTGAATAGTTGAAAATTTTTATTTAAATAGTATATTTCTAATATGAAATAGATGCGCAATTTTAAACTGAAATCGTCCGAAAATTGTGACTTTTGAAAAAGATGACACGTTCTCATTTGAACAAATGTCAAGTGTTTTAAATTATAATTTGTAATAGTTGAATTTGTAAATCCTTCAAATATAATATTCTTCAACTTGAGGCTTAAAATGTAAGGCTGATCATTGGTCAGGTCAACTTGAACCAACTATACAGTTTTTTTCAGTTTTCAGTTTTTTTAACACTCTACTGAAAATTGTTCAATGTTGTAATTTGAAATCATGCACATTTCACTACTTTCATTAAAAATTGTAGCATTTGACCTAATCTTTTGAGAAAAAAAATGTAATGGTATCTCTTGGCCTTGAAGCATTCAGAATTTAATAAATCGTTTAATTTCGAAAATAATAGTAAATGCTTCATAGTGATGATTTAAAATAATTTCACGAACAACACGAAGGCTAAAAGTGTCATTTTGTAAATAAATGCACCATCAAATTCGCAAAGTCGCCCCTTGAGGAACTATAACAAGTCATACATTTTTCATTTAAGGGTAGTATTTTCCATTTTTGTGTAATAAATTTCTTTTATAATTTTCCTCTGAAATTTTCATTTCACTTTCATAAAATAAAAATTCAGAAATGATACTTAAAAATTGAGTTAGGGTGCATTTATTTACAAAACTAAAATTTTAGTTTGTGTATTATTCTCACACTTATTATACATAATCTCTATGAAGCATTTACGATCCTTTTCGAAATTTAAAGGTTTATTGAATTTCCAACGCTGTGAGGTCAAGAGCTACTTATAAAAATATTCTAATAATTTAAGTACGGCCCCTAACACAAAATAAGGGTTCAACATCTTAAAAAATAAATAATTCGTTTTTGTTGGACCACCCGACTGTAGTTAGTATAGGTATTTTCATTAGGGTTGTTCCGCTCCCTTTGTTTTATATTTAAATTACTCTGAAAGGGAAATGAGTAATCTTACTTACCAACGGTCCAATGTTAAATTGAACAAAATGTGCTGTTAATGTTTTTCAGATCGATTCGGAATCGACGAAGAACGTGGGCGCTAACCTGGAGCGAATAACAGCTGATTTGAAGCAGATGAAGCAAGAAACGGCTATCTTGACGGCACAACTTCAAAATAAAAATTCGTGATCGTTTCGTGATTCGTGCCACTTCGTGCTAACAAAGCTCAGAAGTATCGCCCAAGTCATACCGAACGTGCCTTGGCACTAGGATTTTTTTTTAATATGGAAGATGAGCTCTGAGAGTTGCTCAAAAGCCTGGAATTAACAGGGAGCCTAATTTTTTAAGCAATAACGCTTTAAATTCATAGAGAGCGAAGAATCCTCCGATTGTATATCGTACACCTCGAGGAGCGATTTTAGCCGCTGTCTATGTGAAAGATGGTGAATGTCAATCAGGAAAGAGGAAACAATGACGTGCATGTAAAATGCAAAGAAAAAATGTAGTTTTTTTCTGAATGACCGCGAAGTTAATGTACAAAGTGATCCGTGTTCAAAAATTCATCGGATTTTGTAATTTATCCTATGTCGAGAATAAAAGAAGGAAAGAAGCATTTGTTAGTTTGGTTTCTTTTTTTAAATATTTAAGGTTTAAATGAAACTTATTTTTTTTAACAATAATTCTTTTTATTTAAAAATTTCTCGTTGCTATTTCCGTTTTTGGCTTCTTAGTTCGTATTTTTATTGTTGACGGCTCCTTCGGCCAACTTCGGGCGGAACATAATTCTCCTCCCGTTTCAATTTCTTCTTCAAGATTTTATCGTTTATCGCTATAGATTTCTTCTTTTCTAATATTTTTTCGATTTGTAATTCTATCTCTTCTTCTTTGTCGAAGAACGTCAACAATCGTTCTGTTTTTTCGAGGTCTCTCTTTATCCTCTTAACCCTCTTTATTCTTGCTTGTTTATTTAATTCTGCAAGGTGCTTTTGCAAGACTTCAGTTCTTATGTTCAACCACTCGGAAAATTTCTGCAAAATATAAGATCGTTATTGAATTTAGATTTAAAAAAAAAAATTTAATTTTTTTTTTTTAGATTTTGCTCATATAATAATTTATTTTGGCTCAACATTCAGTTTAGTAGAAGAATACAGTGATAAATGAAGATGTTATAAAGGTTGAATGTTACAAATGCCTGATACTTTACTTTTATCGCAAAAATAATGAAATTAGAATCTCGCATAAGATTAAAGTAGCATTTTCATGTTCCTTATTTTCACCACGAAACTTCGGTTTTACACATCTCTGTCATTAGGCATTCACATTTTTTTTTATATCAACTTCTTTTATCTACTTATTTTATAACCGAAATCGGTAAAACTTGTAGAAATAATTGGTCAAAATAAATTTATATAGGGTGGCCATTTAATCAAAACTGGGAAATGATTAGGAATTATTTGCGCTCTGAAAAAGCGGGAAATTAAAATGAATTGATTTGTGGAAGTTTTCAATTGTCAGGAGAAAACCTTAACCGATTTGAAATTGCACCATTTTAAATATGTATTTCAAATTTTACAACTTTGAGACTTTGGGTTCAAAATTTTCAATTTGTAACATTTTCAAGTGAAATTATTCAGTTTGTAGTATCTAATAGAGCGGACTGGAAATGCTTAAATCAATCGAATCCTTCGAGCCGAACAAAAAGAAGTACCAAACAAATTTCTAAAACGGTTAATGTCTTCAATCCGGTTTTTGAATTTATAATTAAAAAAATGTCCTCATGGGAATATTATAATACAGTAAACTTCCGTTTATTTTAAAGATCGCTTATTTTAAAGTTCACTCAGTTTAACTCCCCTACACGCACTTGTTTTAAGTTGCGCAGTTTCGTCACCTCCCACCACGGTCCCTGTACGGTCCATGGTACGGTCACGCCCGCGGCAGTGGCTGACCAATGAAAAATAGTTGCCAGAAGAGCGGGAAGCGTTGAATTGAGTGTTTTTTCACGTCATGGGAAAACGTCTCACGACGTTTTCGAGAAAATATGCTAAACGTAAAAGTAAATCAAATCAATTAGATCCGATCCGGGTACTCTCACCTCAAATTTCGGATAGTTGATTGTATTTCGCGAAACACTTGAAAAATATTACTATCGAGACCTTTAAAACGTACCTTTGTGTTTAGAATAAAAACTCATATGCAGTCCAAAAACGCGTGTGCTATGCTAACCTTCCTGACGGCTGCCATTTCCATGTCTAGCCTAGCATGGCCGCGAAGCCATGCTGGAAAACTCACTATTTCGCGAAATATTTGAGTCGTTTTTTGATCTATTATATTGAGTTTTAGTTGGCAAATTGTCGTACGTCAACAAAAACGCTTGAAAGGCACTTGAAAAACACTCACATGCTAACTAACCCACCACGACTTTTTTAACTGCGCAAATCGGTACCGTCTAAACAAACCGTTTCCAATTGGAATACATAATATTGCTCAATATACTGGAGTGGGTATTCGCGCACGCGGCCCTTCCGAGGCGTGAGTCGCAACCTTCGCTCACTCCTTGAGATGAGAAACTGCATGGGCCAGCAGTTCTAGGGATTTTTGGGTGTATTTTTCTGTATTAATATTGATAGTACTTATTGATTTCAAATCAACCGCGGTTTTCGGCACATGCGCAGTTGAAAAAGTTGCTTAGCGCAAGCACAGCGAAGCAGGCCGGGGCAACCAATGAACTTTCTTGATAAAAATACAACTGCCGAATCACGGTAGAGGTTGGGGCCCCTACGGCCTTGAAATAATTGGTCGGGCATAGTGATGGGCGCTGCTCGGTATTTCACAATCATGACCAATCCAGACCGGCCATGACGGTAAATGTTGGTAAAACGCCGTCAGACCCAAATATTTCCACCAGAAAAGGTTTTTTAAAAGGAAAATGTGGTTTAGTTGATAGGATATACCCTATGATAAACTTGTACAGAAAGTTTTTCGGTTCTAAATGTTCCAGTTATTCTCAAAGTAATAAAAATTCCAAAAAGCTGAGCATAGCAGACGACACTTTTGACAGTTTCGCGCGAGTTTCGAGGAGAGGATAATTTGAAAATGACACTTTACAAATTTACAAATTACACTGAAAATCTGTTGCATTTGCCAAGTAATATTTTAATAAATAATAGTTAGTAGTGTGCTGAGTTATTTTGAATAACATTTCAATGAATATGACACTTAAACAATCGGTTAAGTATTGTGTATCGTATAGGTTATATTTCCTCAATGAAAATACTGTTTTTTGTCTTTAAATAAAATAAAATTGATATCTAGTTATTATGAATTTATATTTATGATTAGTCTGTGTAAATAATTTATTATTTGTTATTATTTGTATGTGAAGAAATTCAATTAGGCAATTATTATAATTAAAAATAAGAACAATAAAGTGAAATAAAATTGAATTATTTGAATGGGGTTTAAAGAGAAAGAATTGTTCAAAATATTTTTTAAAATCATTTTTCTTGGGAATTGCGAAAATTTTTGTAACAGCTCTCAAATTTACACGAATTTTTCTTCAAAAAATCAAAACTTTAGTAAGTTTTTTGTTCATGAAATGGTACTGAAATAGTCGAGCAATTCTTTCTCCATCAATTATTATAATATTCTTTTGAAACTGTTCGTGTCAAATAAAATTTCTTAATAACATGCAAACTTTCTTTTTTTCTCTTTATATGTAGAAGGAGAAAAAATATATAGAAAAAATCGTCTAAATGTGAGAGTTGTTACACAAATTTTCGTAATTCCCGAGAAAAATAACGTTAAAAAATGTTTTAAACAATTATTTTGCTTGAAAACCCATTCAAAGAATAACATTTCATTTCACCTTCATTGTTCCCATTTTTAATTATAATAATTGCCGTATTAAATTTCTTCACATGTAATTAATAACAAATAATACATTATTTACAAAAATTACTCAAATCTAAATTCATAATAATTAGATATCAATTTCATTTTATTTAAAGCCAAAAAACAGTATTTTCATCTAGGGAATATAACCTATACGATACACAGTAATTAACTTAATGTTTAAGTGGCATATTCATCGAAATGTTATACAAAATAACTTAGCATACTACTAACTATTATTTTTATAATATTACTTAGTAAATGCAACAGATTTTCGATGTAATTTGTAAATTAGTAAAGTGTCATTTTCAAATTCTTCTCGAATTTCGCGCGAAACTGTCAAAAGTCTCGTCTGCTTTGCTCAGCTTTTTGGAATTTTTATTACTTTGAGAATAACTGGAACATTTAGAACCGAAAAACTTTTTGTGCAAGTTTAGCATAGGATATGTCCTAACAACTAAACCACTGCTGTCTGTAAAAAAAACTTTCCTGGTGAAGATATTTGGGTCTGACCACGTTTTACCAACTTTTACCGTCATGGCCGGACATTACCGGTCAGGTCAGGTATTACCACAGTCAGGCCAAGCAGTGCCCATCACTAATAAAAAATCTCGAGCAATCTTATGCTTGCGCTTGTCTAAATTTGATCGTTTTTCATTCTCGCGATTTTTTTTTTTTTTAATTTAAAGAAAATCTATTCAACCACCTTAAATGTCACTTAATATTATATAGAATTATAATTTTTCAGAGTTGTACCATTCCGACTTACAATTTTGTTATTTTTAAAGCTTTGAGTTTTAGATTTTAAATTTAGATAATTTTAAAATAAAAAATGATGCATTTTCGATGCCTAATTCTTAAGAAGTTTTTGTTCTTAACTTCCTAAATCTTAAGGCTTCAAATAAAAGCTTTTTTAGTTCGGCAAGGGAAAACTCGAAACTGAAAAGATTTTTGGAAGTACATTAAAAAAAAAAACATAAACTTAGAAAAGTCGAATTGGGTAACAAAAGTGTATAAGAAGACTTAAAAATGAGTATGTTTTTAAACAAATGAGTTTTTGAGAAACATATACTCAAGAATGTCAGTTGGTGTAACATAATTGCATAAAAGGAGTAAAATGAGAGAAATATGTTTCTAAACAACATTGTAATCGGCTGATTAGACAGAGAGTTATATGACAATTGAAAAATGAGGGAGAAAAAAGAAAAGAGACAACCAAAACACCTCGTTCTCTTTTCTTTATTATTTATCCTTCTTTTAGCTTTCCTTTCTTTTCTCTCCTTTTTTCAGTTGTCATATAACAGTCTCTAATAAGCTGATTACAATGTTATTTAGAAACATATATCTCTCATTTAAACTCCGTTTGTGCAATTATGTTACAAAAATTGAATTTCGTGAGTATATGTTTCTTAAAAACTGATTTTTTTAAATCATACTTCTTTTTACGCCTTCTTGTGCAATTTTGTGACACAATTTGACCTTCTTAAGTTTATGCTTAAAAAAATATATACTTCCAAAAATTTAATAAACAGAGACATTAAGCCATATAGCCCACTTTTATTCTCTAGTGTTCAGTTCTTTTGACTGTTCTCAAAAGTTTGGTTTTTGGTAAACTCTGAAAGGATTGAAATATGGTTTGCGAAACTGAAAATTATACAATAATTTTGCAGGTTCCAATTTTAAATTACATAATATTGAACTTTATCTCAGTTTCAAAGAAAACTTTTTTAATGATTCTCACTTTGAGATTGATTAACTGTTGAAGATTCGAATACTAATTTATTTAATTTTGAGGGATAATCTTTGAAATTATACATACTTATTTCATAATAACAAATTTTGCTTTTTTGAAAGATTAAACTTTTAAAGTTCAATATCAGGCAAAAAATGGTTGCAACCTGTAAAATGACTGAGAATCTTTTTCTTAGATTTTAGTGGCCAAGCCTAAGTATAGAAGTCATTTGAAATCATACATATGTATTACATTTTTTTAGAGATTTGATGATTTTAAATCAAAATCATTCAATGAACCAACCTTGGTCTGTTCAGTGATGTCATTCTCTGCTCTATCCTCAATCGCTTTTTTGATATCCTTCTCTATTTCCTCAGCAATGCTTCCAGTTTTTGAATTCCCTTTCTCAAGTCCTTCCAACCTCTCTTTCAAATTGCTCAGCTCTCCGCTCAACTCTCCTTCAAATAATGCTGGAGAATCATTTTTTATCAACTGGAGAACCTCTTTAAATGCAACTTCCTTCACATCCTTCCATTCGTCGATTAATTTGACAGCCGCCGAATACTTTTTAAATAAAACAAGTCCCCTCAACTGACAAGTTCGTCCAAGAGTGTCTCCCCTGTGCTTTCCAAAAAATGCCAGGGTCTTTCCTATTAAATCCGAAGGTTCGGTTAAATCGAAATGGTTATCAAAAAACTCATTTCGAAGATACCTTACTCTGACCTTGACCTCTTCCGTCGACTCGTCTTTTTCAGGCTCTGGTGCTTTCCAGTCTTCGGGTTTCTCAAGGTACTTGTGACAGGAATAAATTGCCAATGCATTTGAAATTGGATGTTCAGAATCTTCTTGGAGCATAAGGAGAGTGGCAATTTTCGCGGCGGATGAGAAATCCTTATTTTTTATATATGTATCCATGAGCATATTGTAAGAGTGGTGATCTGGGAAAATGCCATAGTTCAGTCTGTCATTCAGAACTTCGAAAACTTGTTCAGGACTTTCTTTCTCTAGGAGGTAGCGAGTCACTGCATAGTGGGTCGATGAAAGGGTGAAGGATGTTTCTGAAGTCAAACGCAATTTGTAGACCATGTCTAGAAGATCTTCAGTATGACCTTTATCTTTCAGCGAATTAACCAAAATGTCCACGTCCACTGCAGAAATTTTGCTCGCTGTATTATACTTGTGTTCTAACTCCAGGTAAAAATCAAAAGGTTTCACCTAAAAGAAAAAAGAAAATAATTTATAGTATACTGATTCGTGATCAAAAGAAGGAAGCAATTTAAATTGATATTTTAATGGGATGGAATTTTTTGTGAGCCAAGGTTAAGGGTCAATAATCATATTTTTCGAGTCCTCAAAATGCTTAAACCATGCGTAACTCATTTTTTGTCAGTTAGATAAATATTTATGGAGAAGGAGCGGGTGAAAAATTTCGGATTTTCGTGGACATCGTCTATTTTGGTGATTTTTAACTCTTCTAATTGTGACAAAAAACATTTCGCCAAGTACAGTTTGTATAGGGGTTTTCAAGCTCTTTCCTCAAAAAGGCATATTTTTTCACTTTTTCATCTCAAAACGAAGCTTAGGTTTTCCCTTCAAGACCTTTGAGGTTCAAAAGTGTGATTTTTATTTTTTATTTATGAAAATATTCTATGAGTCTTTTTTGAGAATTTATCAGCTATTTTTGAGATTTGTAACTCTTCTAATGGCGATAACAAAAATTTGTCCAATATAATTTCCTCCATGTTCAAATTTCAGAACTGAGCCCTTCCAACAGGGATTTTTTCCGGAGAGGTCATAAATTTTCTCTCAGTTTTCGTTCAAAAAAATGGTAGATCTTGAAAAAGGTCGTGCGATCCTGGGTCACGCTGCACCTGTCGATTGTGGAGACCCCTGTTCTAAACGATTATTTTTACCAACAAAAAATTAAATTTTACTTCTATTTCTCAACCTTCTGGAACCAAACAACCGAAACTTTCTTTGTATCAGAAACAAAATTTCAAAGAAAGCATCGTTTCATGAAAAAAGTCCAAATTATATTTTTAACATTAACTTTTTAAGGTCAAATATTTATTCTTCAAAAAATAATGTTTTTATTCTCTCAAGTTTTACATTTTCAATAACAAATTACGAGAGGCTAATGAAGAATAAGACTAAAGGGTAAGTGTGATATCTGTTTTTTCTTTGTGTTTTTCATTGTGAAATACGAAAGTCTGTCAACAGTCCGAGGTCAGTTGGAGAGGTTATTGAACCTCATTTTTTGTATTTTGGAATAGAAATCTAAGTATATACATAATAATAATTAGAAAATAAGATTTTAATACATACACTTATGTATACAAATATTTTTTTAATCAATTTAGAAATCTTACAATTTAAAATAGGCAAGTTTTTCATTATGACTGAACCTTCATTCCAAATTCACATTTTTAATTTTATTTTCATTAATATTCTTATAAATGATAAAGAAATTGATAGCAAACATATATTATAAGAATCAGTGGATGTTTAATTTATAGTTACGAAAGTACAATTTTAAACAATTTTAAACGAGGCCCTTCCCAAATATTTGAAATATTACTAATAAAAGTTTAACTTTGTAATTTCGTATCACACTTACCACATAAACGGTTTAAATTATTTACAACATGCCGTGAGGGGCGGGAAGGCACCCCTGTGACTGGTCACAAAAGTTACCGATCTATTACCATGAATTTCTAAAATTTCCTCAAATTATTATACATTTTCATCCATTACCATAATTTTAAAAATGTATGAAAATTTTGATGAATTACCATATTTTCTAAAATTGAGTTTCCCCATGCAAGAACAAGACATAGATTTTTCTAGCGCGGTGACGTTGGCCCCTGACGACTAAAAATCGAAATACAAAATTTTGAATTTTAAAACATAGATTATTGTAGATAATTATATTCCGCATCTTTTCAATTTAATCCGATTTTTGTCTTCAACTCGTGCTCAAATCCACAATTTTTGGAATTTATTCATAAAATGTGTAGAAAGCATTCCTTATAGTGTTCTTGTTATGACGGTTAGCGATACAAATTTTCAACTTTATTCATAACAATATAAAAAATTATTTTCTAGGCTATTGCATAATTCGTTCCACAAAATGTTTGAGCGTTTCGTTTATCGAGGAAAGTTTGAGCAATCAAAAACTTCCTGCAAAGAAGTTGTTCGAAAATGTACGAAGAAGTTTTCTGCAAAAGCTTTTTTTAAATAAATCAATAGGTAAGAAACTGTGAACGCTAAGCTTTGAGCGCGCGACTGATCTTCTGTGCGTGGATTATGCCGAGTCGGAACGTCTTTTCTTATACGGCGGTGCGATGAACTCGAAACGTAATATACTAATATAGGAAGATTATTCAAGTGCTAGATGACCGTCAAACGCCCTTCAACCTTTTTGATCCCATACGTAGCCAAAACATTGCAGTTTTCTGCTAAAACAGAATACATAATTTCTGTTCTGAGTACCGAATTGTGCGAATCGTACGCGTATTGCGAGTTTTAGCTTCAGTGAAAATAAAATTTATAATTTATAATAATCAAATAATTATCGAAACGAATTTTCAAATTTCTATAATGGAAATCGAATCTCAAGGTTCTGCTAGAGGGAGGAAACGAACAACTAATGAAGAAGCGTGGGCTAGAAATGTTAAGAAAACATGCAGAAATAGAGTACGTATAATATTTAGTTTTTTTTCTCTTTCGATAGAAGCTGAAAAAAATGAGGTTCCCGTTTTTTATATTTTGAACTTCTGTACAGATATCGTGATAAAAGCGTGTTTTGGTGATAATTTCAATAATAATTCCGTAATAAGGCTTTTCAAAACAAAATTTTTTAACGCAGGGCGAAGAGTACGTCTCTACTTCTATTTATATAAATTGTTATAAACATAACTATTCGATGAATACATAAAAATTTAACATATTTTATGTCAATTGAAGTATTATTATTTATTTTTAAGCCTGACTCTATAACCCGCCTAAACGTCAAGATGTCCCGACTCGGCATAATGCACGCATAGAAGATCAGTCGTGCGCTTAAAGTTTAGCGTTCACAGTTTTTTACCTATTAATTTATTCGAAAAAAGCCTTTGCAGAAAACTTCTCTGTACTTTTTTGAACTACTTCTCCACAGGAAGCTTTTGATTGCTCAAACTTTCCTCGATAAACGAAACGCTCAAACGTTTTGTGGAACGAATTTTGCAGTAGCCTAGAAAATAATTTTTTATATTGGTATGAATAAAGTTGAACATTTTTATCGCTAACCGTTATGACAAGAACACTATAAGGAATGCTTTCTACAAATTTTATTAAGAAATTCCAAAAGCTGTGGATTTGAGCACGAGTTGAAGATAAAAATCGGATTAAAAATTGACTTTTAAAAAAAAAAGAGTTTTTTGCAATTTCTTAAAAATCTAAAAAAGATATGATCTTCTTGCAAAGGAAAAAAGATGCGGAATATAATTATCTACAATAATCTATGTTTTAAAATTCAAATTCTCGTATTTCGATTTTTAGTCGTCAAGAGCTAAGGCCACCGCGCTAGAGAAATCTATGTCTTGTTCTTGCATGGGGACACTCAATTTATGAAAATTTATGAAATTTGTAAAAACTTATGAAATTTGTTGAAATTTATGAAGTTTGCGGTAATTTACGAAGTTTGTGGGACTTTTATGATAATTTACGAAAAATTATTACGCAATTAAAAATATGCCGGAAGAGAAAATTAAAATCGGGCAAAATCTGCCAGAAGAGAAAATTAAGATTCAGCAAGGAATACTCTAATAGCATGGAATGTTCCTGGGACGTTCCCGGAACGTTCCGCGGGAACTTTCGGAACGTTAAAAACATAAATTAACGTTATTGTTATTATTATCAATAAAAATCGTGTAAACCGTAAGTGATAGGCCAAAATTGATGTCCGTTTAAGATACGGATATCATATTATAGTGTAGTATATGCGGTACTCAAAATTCAAAAATGACATCCATTTTTACCTATCTCTTACGGTTTACGAGATAATTGTTGTTAAAAATAAAAATAATGGAGAGTTCCTCTCAGGTCCCTGTCGAACGCTCCTAAGGGGCAGACATTTTACACGTTCCGGGAACGTTCCGTGCTATTAGGGTACAGATATAGACAGATTACCCTGCAAAAAACGTCGCATTGAAAAGTATTAAAATGTATTGACATTTTGAATGCGATTCAATTCTGTTTTCTGTACCGAAAAAAATATTTTGAAAGTATTAGTTCGTACTGGTTCGCATTACACTTCATCACGCTGAATGCGAAACGGCAGTGTCGATGATTCGCATTACAAAGTATTGGTTCGCATTAAACTTTAAGACGCCGAATGCGTTAAGAAATTATAAAAAAAATCAAGCGGTTCCTGTTTATTGCAAAACTTTTTAAAAATAATGTAAAATAAATATATGAATATTAATAAGCAAGTAAACACTTTATAAAATATTGAATAAAATTTTAATCCGCGGTTACGCATTCAAAAGTATTCCAATAACTTTAGGAATTTGCAAAATTTAAAGCAATGCGACATTTCGGATTAAAACGTTTTCAATTCACGCACAACATTCTTCTCATTCCATCGCATTTAAAATCATTAAAGCTAATGCGAACTTACGTATTACAAAGTTTTCACTCAACCGAAACATTTCCATCATTAATTCGTACTGAAAAGTATTCAAACCAGTACGAACTCTCGCATTAAAAAGTTTTCACTCGATAAAAAATTTCGTCTCATTCTATCGAATTCAAAAGTATTTAAACATATGCGAACTTTCGCATTGAAAAGTTTTTACCTTGCTCAAAAAATGAGTCTCATTCTTTCGCTTTCAAAAGGATTCAAAGTAATGCGAACTCTCGATTTAAAAAGTGTTCATTTCGCTCTAAAATTTTTTCTCATTCGGTCACATTAGAAAGCATTAAAACGAATGTGAAGTCACGCATTAAAAAGCATTGCGTGCAAAAATTTTTATCTTTCGTATTCAAACGCATTCAGGAATTTAATGTTATATAAGAAGTATCGCATTTAAACGTTTTCGGCTAAACTCTAATGCGAAACTGACACATAACAGACTTTACGGAAACAAATCTTGAATGCAAAACAATACTTTTGAATTTTACGTTTCTTGCAGGGTACACATAACCTCCACCTGTCATCAAGATCTCCCTTTAATTTTCTGTTGTCCGACATAGTTTTGCAAACATCAATGTTTTAACTCGTTGCAATTAATCTGGAATTGTTTGGAATTGATAATAAATTGTTTGGAATTCATAATAAATTCTTTAGAATTCAATTTAGTACACGATAAAATATGCCGAAAGAGAAAATTAAAATACGGCAAAATATGCCGGACGAGAAAATAAAAATCCGGCATATTTTGCCGGAACAGAATACTCAACCTTATTCATATTGCAGCCTTGAATCAGAAGATAAGTATAAAATATCGAATGCTTTTTTGCAATTTGTATATATCGCAAACTATATATTAATCGTCAAAAAGTCGTGAAGAATCGTAAATATTCGAAGTAAAATATTCAAAATCGTAACAATAAAATTTAGCCGTCCCAAAAAATGACCCGAGATTCGTATATTATGTTAATATAGAAAATGAACATTAGTTAACTAGCTAACATTCAGTTAGAAACAAATATAAGTACATAATAACCTAAATTATAATAATGTATAACCAGAAATTCAAACAAATATTTTTTAAGATCATTAAATAAAAAAATTGTTTTTTACCTTTTGGAGTAAAGGAGTTTCTAACCTCTTTTCCCATTCTTCTTGACATCGATAAGCTTCCGAAAGAAAACTTCTTCTGCATTTAATCACATTTGTTCTACGAATAAACAGTTTTTCGCCTGTTTTAATAATTTTCCACATCCTTGTTGAATTCTGCATCGTAAAAAAAAACAATAAGAAAGAAAACTATAAAAAGTATAGGTTAAGAGCAAAAATTGAATGTTTTCTTAGTTTTCCTTTTCATGTACTTAATTTCACGATTTTTTAATTGTGGAACATAAATTGATATTCATTTTTCATTTAAATAACTAGCATTCACGTTATATATGCTAAAGTATTTTCGACACATGCCAAGTTTTTCCCACGGCAGGAAAACTGGAAAAGCTCGCCATTCGCGAAAGCGAAAGTTAACGAAACTCGTAGCTCTGCTCGTAGAATACCGCGTGAGAATAACCAAGTGAAAACAATCATGTAACCAGGAAATGGGTTATGTGGTGGGGGCTGGCGGGGCTGGTGAACAACAAATTTTCCACCTATCTCATTGCAAGGGTTGGTATTCACTTGTCCGAAATTTCATTTTCCCTAAAACTCATTTTGCCGACAAAATCACTAGATTACTAGCCGCCAATTTTAATTGGCAAGCAGAAGCCCATCTATCCATGATCTAATAAATACATTTATGTATTTATTAGATCATGCATCTATCAATTGTTTCGAAGGCGGCTAGTAATCTAGTGATTTTTTCGGCAAAATGAGTTTGAGGGCTCTTTCACACGATTACAGTTCCGCAAGTTGCGGACTTGCGCAATTGGCGCAAGTCATGAGTATAGTGAAAATAGAGATTTTTCCGTCAGCGGAAAAATCTCCGAATGGCGGTAATTTGAATGCTCGATTTTCTTAAAATAGAAAATTTAATGTTTTTCAAACTATAGGCAAGTTTATTGAGCTAACAATGATTATGGACGAATGAAGACGATGAATTAAATACATTTTTCAATATTTTGACGAAAAGAAACGAGCACGTGCCAAATCAGCTGATTTCTGTCAAAGTTATGTATACATGAGTTTCGGGTGTTTCCTGTTTTGTCTCGCTTCTTAAACAAACTAATATTTTCGTGCAAATAAGGTAAGTGTTTTTGACAGTTGTAAACATAATATATTATCATGAACAAGCATGTTTAATTATTATTGTACAGAAGCAACTATAGAGAGGTTATGTTTGGGGTTATGCCGGCTACGCTTTTGTAAAGACGTACCGTAAGTCTTATAAAGGCTGTTGTTTGCGAAGGAATAATATTTTTATGTTAACAAATACTAATTACACTTACCTTCTGTGCAAAAAAATATTGTTTTGTTGAGAGAGCGATACAAATCAGGGAACATCCGAAACGTATGTACACAGAACTTGGAGAGAAATCATATGATTTGGCATGGGCTTGTTTCTTTTCATCAAAACACTTGAAAATGTATTTAATTCATCGCCGTTATTCCTCCATAATTATTTTTAGCTCAATACACTTGCCTATAATTTGAAAAACGTAAAAGTTTCTATTTTAAAAAAATCGAGCATTCAAATTACCGCCATTCAAGGCTCTTTTACACCTTCCGTCAGGGTGCAGTCCCATGGCAGCACAAAACTCGGCGTAACGCGCAAAACGTCAAATCACTAGCTAGTGACTTCTAGCGACAAAAATCTTGTGACGAATGTAGCCACCTTTATGATTGCGTTATTTTGCATTCCCATCGTCCTCATTGTTCATTATTGTCTGCCAACTTGTAACATAACCAACAATATTTCAATATTGTCGTCACTGTCGAGTCCTATTACTAAAATAATAAACAAAGTTACAGAAAATGTCTGAGCGCTCACTCTTTTCACAACATTTGCAAATAATCGGCGTTTTGACAGAATTTTCTTTTGTCGGTTTTGCGTTGTGCGCGACGCAAAGCATCAAATATTTTCTCTACTGTCTCATGAGAGCGCCAAATAGCAATCTATATTAGCAATACAATGGAATAACCAATGGCGGCACGTACTTTCCCTGAGAGCTGCTAGGAGTGTATTTTTCATTCGCTATGAAAATGCGGTGCTGAGTTTTGCGCCATCATGGGACATAGAGGAAATATTTGATGCTTTGCGTTGCGCACAACGCAAAATCGACACAACAAAATTCTGTCAAAATATAAAGGCGGCTACATTCGTCACAATATTTTTGTCGCTAGAAGTCACTAGCTAGTGCTATGACGTTTTGCGCGTTACGCCGAGTTTTGCGCTGCCATGGGACGGCACCCTCAATCGGTCGTCGACCGACCAATATATCGAAATATCCATTCACACTTTCGGTAAATTTAGTTAAATGTAGTAATATTTTAGTTACCTTCTGAAACTCACTGAAAGATCAATAAAATATCACTATATTTCACTGAATTTTCCGAAGGTCTGAATGGATATTTCGTTATGTTGGTCGGTCGACGACCGATTGACGGAAGGTGTAAAAGAGCCTTCAGAGATTTTTCCGCTGACGGAAAAATCTCTATTTTCACTATACTCAGGGCGCAGTCCCATGTGTTACGTCCAGATTTTGCGGAAGTAGGAACTATTCCGCCGCCTCCAACGATGATTGGACGATGAAAGTCCCAGGGGTTCGTTGCTGACTTCGTATGACTTGAAAGCCAAAACCGCGAACTCTTTAGATTAATATAGGAATTTCCAATAATGTTTAACTCAATTGATGGTCAATTCACAAATTATATATATATTTTGTAACTTCACTACACAGTTTGTTCTTAAATAAACTCACAGATCAATTACAGCGACGAATTATATTGTTCTTTATGTTTAAACGCGCGCGTTCAAGCCAGATTTAAATTATGATTCAATTCAACAATTTAAACTCAATCAAATTTAATTGGATTCTACGTCCGATTCCGAATTTGACTCTAGCTGTGATCGCGGCAGAGTGTATTGGATGAAACCGTTCGGGTTATACACTATAATTACAATAAAATTTAGTTCCTCATAAACACGGCAGATTTGGAATGATTGGAAATTTGGATCTGAGAAAATCTGTAACAGATCAAATAAAATGCTTTCCGGAGCAGACATTTATAGAACTTATCGACAATTTGAAAGATAAAAATCGCGTTATTCAACGTTTGAATGTTTGAAAGCAGGAAGACCTTTTTCTGGCGTTTTGAACGCGCGCTCCTATATTTATAAACTTGAATCCGATGACGTAGAAGGGTTCGCACTTGAAATGTCGTCACTAATAGCCAATCACAATTTTGATCCTACATCGATGTCGACATCATCCACCAATCAACATGTGGGTGACTCCACCCTTGACGTCATAAAATTGGGCGGAGATCGGTCCATGCTGATTCATGGATCACATCCTGTGATTCAACCCTATTCCCTTGCTATCGCGGATTTTTGGCGCCTTTCTGTCGCAGTTTAATCTTAAACGGAAGCTCTTAATTACTATGACTAATTTCTACCATACTTTTACCTATTAGATAGAGAGAGAAAGAGAATGTTTTTCATCATTGTACCATTTCCTGAAAATTATGACTAATTGGTTTCCCCAAATAATTACTCCATTGCATTTCAAGGACCAATAATACAAATCAATGAGTTCCCATCATACTATGATAATATAATGAATTCTAATCAATCTCAATATTCATTGAGAGACCATCTATTCTACATGAGTCGTTCCTTTCCATTTATATTCAAATTTACTTTCATTCCCGCGCTCAAAAATGGCGTCGCTTGACTTGCGAAAAGTCACACGACGTTACACAGGTAGTTATTCACTTGTCCGAAATTTCATTTTCCCTCAAACTCATTTTGCCGAAAAAATCACTAGATTACTAGCTGCCTTCAAAACAATTGATAGATGGGCTTCTGCTCGCCCAATTAAAATTGGCAAGCAGAAGCCCATCTATCAATTGTTTTGAAGGCGGCTAGTAATCTAGTGATTTTTTCGGCAAAATGAGTTTTAGGGAAAATGAAATTTCGGACAAGTGAATACCTACCGTTACACATGGAGGTAGATTAGCAGAATAGTGGAACAGTTTTGACCAATGAGGTGCCTACACAAGCTCCAGCAGTCACCTCATTGGTCAAAACTGTTCAACTATTCTACTGACGAAGATATCTTTGGCCCCGAGCACAATGGAGACCCGAACCGGAAACCTGAACTTGAGCGTGTTCGGGTTCGAGTCTTCATTGTGCGTTACTTCAGGTTTAGGCTTAAAGTTTTTGGAGGGGTAGAGCCGACGAACACCGATCAGACCGACAAGATATCCAAGGCGTATTAAATTATATACACGTATGAAATTTAAAATTAAAGCGACTCAAATTAACCTAAAAAAAAATCGCCGCTGGCCGCCCGCAGTAAATCACATTGCATGATTTTTAAGAACATACAGGTTACGTGCTCCTTTCACATACTTCAGGTTTCAGTTCTCATTGTGCGTTACAAAATTTCAGTTCAAGTCTGCGTTCGAATTAATACGACCCCACTAGACAAAGTTGACGTTACTGTAAAAAAGGACAGACTTATCTTTGGGTTCAGGTCTCCATTGTGCTCAAGCCTTTTGCTACTAATCTACCTCCATGGGACAGCGCCCTCATTACTTGCGCAAGTCCGCAACTTGCGGATCTGTAATCGTGTGAAAGGACCATTAGGGAAAATGAAATTTCAGACAAGTGAATACAGGGTGTTTTCGACATTCGACTCTGAGCGTGCTCTGAGCGCGAAGGGGTGCTCAACTATTTTGTTCTGAATTGCAACATTTTTTGACATATGAATGCGCATTAATCTATTTTGCGGCTTACTGGTGATCAGCTGACGACCCTTGCAGTTATACCAATAACAATTCCAGACACAAAAAGCCTGTTTTTTTAAGTCAAGATCCATCTTCAGTCATCTCATTATACTCCTTGAAAGACTCTTCACAATTCCGCTCTTTAGTTTTTATTTTCAAAAAGTAATTGACGAATTGTGCAGTTAAATTATTTCACTCTCGATTTTTATAATACCTTTTAGAAATAAAAAGCAACGAGTGAAATTGTAAAGAATCTTTCAGAGAAGAAAATAAGCTATAGATCATTAACAAATTATGGCTGGATCCAAAAGATCATCAGGATTCAAATTATTCACATTCGCGCACATTTTGTATTTTCTTGACGCTCTGAACTTTTGCTCTGGCCAAAACGATGACGCCGTTTGACTTCTTTGCCGTGCGTACGGCTGAACTCTCATTAGAAATGGAGTTTCAACTATTAATTTCTTCATTGAAATTTATAATATTGAAGTCTGATTAAAAAAAGGAAACATTCATTTAAGATGAAGGAATTTGTTCATTATATAAAAATAAGAAAAATGTGATAATAAGCAGGCAAATTTATTAAATTTCGGATGACCTACAACATTATACATTCTTTGCTGAAGCAATTGAATTTATGCTTAAACATACGTAACTTCACAGTAAATAATATTATAATTTGATTCCGTTTTAAAGTACTATGTTAATTTAAGTAAATATTTTTCACAATTATTATTATCTATTATTTAAATACTTGTTAATTTCAGCGTTATTGGTACTTTTTATGTAAAATGATTGTAGGCTCAAATGAACCAAACAAAAACGTAAAATTTTGATAATTTTGACCATTTTTTCATCTCTAAACTAAATTGTCTATATTCTATTCTTCAAATACATAATTTGCTACTATAGACGTGGTCGAATTCGCTGTGTACGTGAACCGATTTAGATGGATCCTCAAGCAGAGACTCAGTTATTGAGTTCTTTTCATTCTCGGTGGGCTTTGAAAAATTCTTCTTTGTATTTTTCAAATTCTTTTTTCATTTTACTGTAGAGTGGAATCTTTGTACTTCAATTTTTTTCTTTTCAGATGGCTGATGTTGTGGTCCAGTTTCAATACTTGCTGACCTTGCTGTTTTTTTTGCGATTGCCAAATTTGATCAACAAGTCGTTCTGCGGATTTCATGATCTGTGAGAAATCTTCAGCAGTAAATTGACTTTTATTCACCTCCATAGCCAACTTTAGCATACTGTTAAGTTTCACTTCGTCGTTGAAAGTGCCACGCACATGATTTACTTGTGTTGGCAAGACAGATGCTACTGTTGGGCTGTGGGTAACAAATTGCATTTCTTGCACTTGTTCATCATTTTTAGCTTCACATTGCAACTTGCCGAGACGAATACACGCGTGCATGTGTTTGCAGAAGTTTCCCCGAATCTCATGATCAATGCAGTTACAGGAAAGCTGGTGTACACAGGCTTTACATTCCGGGCATGCAAGAAGACATCCAGGGCTGTCTATTTTACAACTGACGGTGACAGAATAAGATCCTCCACTAGCAGTTGATGATTGAACCTTACATCCATTCACAGAAATTACTGAAATCATACCATCTGTGATTGAATGACTGTTCCGATGGCTCTGTCCAATTCTTTCCATACAATGAGTAGGCTTCCCCTTCATATCTCTTATTAGGCGTTTGAACATCATATCACAAATAAAGATGAATCAAAATGCATTCAGGAGCAAATGTACTATATTGAAATTGCAAACATATTGAATAGTACGGGGGGGGGGGGGCGGGGCGAAATTTTTATCTGTGCATGTTAGATTAATAAAAATATTTACCAGGAGCATGAAAAGTATCCTTCTTGGGAGGGATGCTTACTTTCCACATTTCGATTGAGAGTATATTTTGAAGCAAACTTTTGGTCACATGTTGAACAGGAAAAAGCGCTCAATTTCGATTTCTGAAAACCATGTTGCTCTTTTTGATGCCGAGTTAGTGTCCACTGCTGAGAAAATTTCAAACCACGAATTTCACAAATTCGTTCTCGTTCCATGTTTGCAACAAGGTATCACGTAATGAAATGACAGAAATACTATAGTTTACTTGTAACTTGCAGTATGCAGTGTAGAATATATACACATTTAAACTGACACACTCTATTTACCTAGATTATGAAAATTTTACTCAAAACACAATGAAACTTGGAGCCGACGCGCTCCAGACACTTACCTGGAATCCTTGGGAAAATCCGTCTAATAGGTACATATATATAATTAAGAAAAAAAATTAAACAACCACCGCAGGGTACCACTAAGAGCAACTGCCATCTAAAAAGAAAATGTCAATAGCCCCCAGTAGAACCGCGGTAAAATACACCCATGGCCACGTCTCACATCCGTGAGATGGGTGGTCACAGGGCACGACGAAATCACAACGACAGGCCGGCGAAACCCTCGTGTGTCTTGAGGACACGAAGCGACCCAAGGATGACAGCTTTCTGCATCCATCTCGCAAGTGCCTTGGCATATTTTTCCCTGGCGGACCGAACGAACGGAGCGGATACGCTACAGCGTATCCTTATAGTATCCACATCGTAT
>CAKNXH010052833.1:4233-14462 GCA_932178445.1 Andricus quercusramuli
CACATCCACATCACATCCACATCAATATCCACATCACACCCACACCCACATCACATCCACATCACATCCACATCACATTCACATCACATCACATCCACATCACATCCACATCACAGCTACATCCACACCCACATCCACATCACATCCACACCCACATCCACATCACATCACATCCACATCCACATTCACATTCACATCAACATCCACATCACATCACATCACATCACATCATATCATATCATATCATTTTAGTTTTCATTGTACTTTACTTCGTGTAACAGAGTTAGGTTAGAAAACGAATATCAATGTCAGTCTTATGTTTTATACGTCTCATTACATGAGACGTAACTTCGGCAACTTTCCAGAGTCTACGGAGGCACGGAAAATCGAACTTTCTGGCAGACGTGCTGCGAAAAATACCTTTTCTTTGCCGGAACTAATCACCGTTAATATCTTCGCCCTTGCCTAGCAAGCTTGGTAAACACTAACAATCTCTAGAGTCTAGGAGGCTGCTAGTCTTTTGTGGTATAATCAATAATAATTTTCTTACGGCGAAAATGTTGACGTCACGTGCACTTTGGCAATACATTTTTAGATTTTGTATCAGAGTTATTACTCCTGCATGATTAAATTTGTACGACTTCTCTATAATGAAATTTTCTGTTCATAAAAAGTACTTCAAAGATATTAAACGAATCTTAACCATTACCCATCTTTGGAAATTGAAAAGTGTATCTTAAAAGATTAATTATGTAGAATATTGCTTTGCTTGGGGATTTTTGAGGTTTCGCAGACCACGCCAGAAGCCCTTATAATGACGGTTATAAGGGTTTCTTTTTTAGTCCGATTTTCCTCGAGGATGGCTGAAATCAAAGCTCTTGGCATGTAGAATTGCGATTAAGAATAAAATTTGATATTTTATATTCGTGTTTTTTTATATCAATGTGTTAAAATCTAAGTAAAATGAAGAAATTTGACCTTTTTTGGCCAAATTTGCTACTAGTAATATACGAAACCTTTCCACTCAGGGCGCTTGCCAACCTCTTTGGCTTGATTTCATAAATTAAGTATTGAATCATTTTAAATGTTACATCACACGTAGAATATTCTTGAACTTTCTCTTTGTTGATCTTCGTTACTACTGTTGTATTTTGATTTCTGAGAAAATGTTATTAGAATAATCAGAGTTATTCAGAGCATCTATTCTTTGATTGCTTATCGAGTTGCGAAGTAGACGGTTATAGATAAAGCTGGGCGCTTTTTATTTAGACAATTTTTTGTTCAAAGTTGATTTCACGCTTGTTACAGAAAAAATATTTTTTTTTATTGCAAGTTTACAATTCCAAGGTTTACAATTCCAAAACTAAAGAATTTTTATTTCAAGGTCTTCAAATACGAATTGAAAAAGTATTGCAAATTGTTCAACTATTCAGATTTGGAAATTGTATAAGATGGAGCGATTGGAATTGACTCATTTATTCGATCTGAAGTTATTCCACTTTGAACTTGAACTTTGGCTTGTCATCCAAAGGGGCTTTCACTTACGTTTTTTTATGTTTAAACTTATGAGATGTTGAACGATCATTCTAAGCCCAAAAAGAAAAAATCGCCTAGACCCTTTTTGAGGAAACTCCATTTTTAATTTTTTTAATTCTAATTTTTATTCCCGTTCGGGAATACCGCGTGGTGTTGGCCCGTCGTGGGTGTGGTGGACCCACTCTGATAGTATTTATCCACCTAGAAACACTACCAGAATCGGGTAGTGAGGCAATGAACTTTCGAGTTCGAACTGCCAATCAATTTTTTTTTTTTAAGAGATTAATCAATATATTTTTCTGAAAATAACTTTAAAATGGAAATTTATTGGGTTAAACCATTTAGTTCAGCATCCACAAAAGCGCTCTAGGAGATTAATATCTTAAAAGAACTTGAACATTTCAATCTTTTCGAAAAATTGTAGAATTTTTTTTTATTGCTTCTTTCCAGTCCATCCTAAGTCCCAAATGCCTGAACAAAACTTAAAGTATATTAAATTTGCTGTAAGAAACTTTATTTAAATATATGATGCACTTCAAATTGCAATACTAACTCGGTTTGTTAACAACTCCAAAGCCTCTATAATTTTAACGAATTTGAGGTGATAATTCGTATTATAATCAATTATAATTATGAAAAATAAGTAGTTTCTATCAAATTTCAAAAACAAATGAAGTTTCCAGAATCTTTAAATTGATTAAATCCTCTTAAGTCGTCTGAGAACACGGAAAAAACTATCGTTTAACCTGAATAACAACTTCGAAGCCTCCCAAAAAAAAAGAGGTATAAGAGCAAAATAATTTTTTTTTCAAAAAAATTTCCCCATAAAATTCGAAGGGCTGATGCAACAAAACACTTTCACAAAGCTGGAATTATTTTTTAAAAAATTGTGTGTTTTATATCACTTGAAAATTGCAAACAACAACTCCGAAGCTAACGACTCTGAAGCCTTTTAACAACTCCGAAGCCTTTTTTTGCACTCGCTAATAAAAGGTTCGAAGTCGCATTGAAGAGAAAGAAAAAAATGTTTTACATGTACTTTTTTTTAGTTCTTCTTAAACTTCTTCATAAAATATTGTTCATAGATATTTTTTTACGAAGAACCCTTCTTATACAATTTCACGTCAAGGAGATAAGTTTAAATTGTAAAAATCAAATTTGTAAATCATTATTTTAACAAATTTTCAATAAATTAAAAAAAAACATCCAAAAAATTTCAAACAAATTCTGTAATAAATTTTAAAAAATGCAAACAAATTAAAAAAAAAATTGAAAAAAAATTCAAACAAAAATTTCAAAAAATAATTTTTGAGAAAAATTTTCGAAATAATTTCAAAATTTTTTTAGAACGTGCAGACAACTTTTGTACATTAAAAAAAATCGAATTATTTTGACTCGCTTAGCGTGCCAAATCCAATTTTAAACCTTTATACTGATGTACTTTAAGTAAAAGAATAATTTAGACACAAATAAAATTATTGGAAAAAACGATAGATCAAACAGCTCTCCCACGTTATAAATTACATCCTGGTACATATATCTGAGAAAAATGATAACAATTATTGCATAGTTTGGAACTTCAGTTTACTCGCATCTCGGAAACCGAAATTGAAATCTATTTGCAAATCGCCCATATATTTTTTTTTAATTAAAATATTCTGGTTTTTGTAAAATAACTGATTTCCTATACATTACGGGTGTAATCTAAAATAAAAATAAAATATTCTTCTATCTCCAATAGCACCGAAATTATGGCCTTCTTAAAATCACCCTTTTTTAATGAAATTTTATTTACCATTAATTTCTTCAAATAAAATTTCTCGTGTTTCAAAATAACTCATTTCCTGAGCATTGCGAGTGAAAGTTGCCACCAAATATATTAAAGGGGCTCAATTTTGAGCAATTCTAAAAGAAACCAATGCAATCAGGCTACAACTTGAATTATATAAATATATTCACATAATGCATGTTGTATACAATATAGCCTTTACTCATTTCAAACTTATAATGGTATTTTTATCATATCCTCAATCAAACTTTTCAGTTCATAACAAAGTAACAAAATCTTCATTTGCTTTAAGTACAATATACAAAATATGATAAAAAAATTGTCCATGTATTATCCTCCAAAAACGAGATAGGATAAATGTGCCGGTGGTCGAATAACGATTCCAAGGCCGAACACCACTTTTGGAAGGCCGAATATATATAAAAAAGTATTACATACATATTGCAAATTTTCACAAATATTTCAGAAAATAAATTTCAATCTCTTTCAGATGACTGCACTTTTATAACATGATAACAATTCGAATAAGAGAAAATAAATATTCGTCTGACCACTGATACGTGCCCGTGCACTTACCCCATTTAAAAAAAAAACACATGAGCAAAAAAATTCAAGAAAAAAGGTAATATTTAGATTTTAGAAGGCCATAATTTCAGTACTATAAGAGATAGAGCATTCCTTTTTTCATATTTGCTCAACATTGAGTCCCCTTTAATTAATTACTGGCAACTTTAACTAACCGCATGTATAGGAAATGATTTATTTCACAAAAACCAGAATTTTGTATTGAAACCAAAAAATTATTAGCCGAAAATTAGCTTCTGATGGCCGTAACTTCGTAAATGCTTCAAACGAGATGGTATTTATATTTTTAGAATAATACAAAGTACTTGTATTTATTCATGAAAAGTTCCTAGGGCTAGATAGCCCCATGAGGAACAGGTGATACATATCACAATTAAAATATGACGGTGATCGATTTCACGATTGAAATTAAAAATAGGTATTTAACAAGAGTAAAGAAATAAACTATAATACACATAATTAGATGTGATCTATTACCAGTAATACCCGTCGAGAAGTTGCCCAATTTGACCCTGATTCCAGAAGTGGCCCCGATCGGGTTAGCTCAATGTGGCCCTGATCATGGTTACTGTTTCGAAAGTAGGATTGGAAGTTTCAAACAAGCAAGCAAAAAGGTGTTTTCTATAAAGTGAAATTGTCAATATGCATTTCTAATTGTTATAGATGAGCACCACGAATAATGTAGGACCTTTGCGTTTTACACGTGCGATGTGACTTAATTTTGAGTACGTTTTTCCTTTCATGAAATTTGGAATATGTCGGATGATCTTTGTCAATAAAATGGAAGAGGTTAAAAAGATAGCACTGAACTTCATTACCGAATAAGCTATAAATCAAGTTGCCCATAAAAACTTGTCTTCTTTTGGCGACGTTAAGAAGTCCTGCTCTTTCTCTATACTGGGTAAAATGTTCACTTTTAGGGATTTGGCATCCAACTCATCAGTAATATCGTCATATACCACGCAGCCGTAGCCAAAGAAAGGGAGGATGAGGAGGCTTTCAATGAGGAGGATACGTGTTGGATTAGGAAGTGATTCTTTATTCCTGTTAAGCTGTTGGAGGACTCTAAAGGTTTTCCTCGAATTATCCGCAACTTGTTCATTCATAGTATGTCTATACAAGGATAAACTGTTTGATGTAATATTTGTTTGTAAAGACATATCCCGGTAAGAAGGCTTGCATTCAGAGGTATCAAAAATTTCAATACCTAGAAATGCGGCTTCTGTCGTTTTTCAAATCCCCAATTATGCAGCGAAAATATTTAGATTCCAATCCCTTTCAAAGCCGATCAGAGCTGTCAAACGTAACTTGAAATAAATTAAAAACGCCATTTTCGTTCAACGCATTAGAAGGCGCTCCAAAAGCATAAAATTTGCCAAATCTAGTAGTATTGTGCATAACTATTAAAAATACATCACTTTATCACAAAAGTCTCGCTTTATTCACATGAGATAAATTTAAAAAATACTAAATCATGATAAAAAAAGTTAAAAAATTAGTTTTCACTAAAGCTACGTACCTGTGTAGCAATCAATCTTGACAACGTAAGATGACTAATACTATGTTTTTAAATGCTTTTAACCTCATTATTATTCGAAAAACTGCAAAATAGGAACAGCGAAATGTGCAATTTTAAAAGGGATTAAAATGTCTTGTTCTTTAAATTTTTTGATTGAAAATAAATAAATGCAAAATTACCAGAACTCTCAACTGGAATTGAACAGATCAACCCATTTTTTACTATCTTTTTTTTCAATCTTCTCGTAATCATTTAATGAAACTAACGCAACCTATTAAAATTAAATTTATCAATATTTTGACACTTTTTTTCTACCGGCTCTAATCCTCTAACAATGGGAAGGTCGCACGAAGCAAGCAACCGCCCGCACGGCAGGCAGTCAAGTCATCCCCTGGGTTCCACTTTTTGTCACGCACATAGGGTATTTTTTACACTCAAAGGGTAAAAAATTGTAGAACAATTTATATGACTTCAAAACAATTCAAAATAAATTCGAAAGAATTTAAATGAATTGGAAAAAAATGGAATAAAAAATTCAATTGATTTCCGTAAAATTGAAATTAATTTATAGGAATTGAGGTGACGGATGCAACAACTCACTAAGCGCTCGAAACCGCGTAGAAGTATTGACCACACGGCAAAATTGATCGATGAAAAAAAAGTGGCCGAAACGCAAAACAAAAGATACATTCGTATTCACATTGACGCGGCCGACAAATTTTTCTCATCAAACTTTTTCATTCGACGATTATTACTCAAGATGAACAACAAAAACTTACAACATTTTTTAATCGAAAATCGACGTTTTATAAAACATAACTCGCGATTATTCGGCCGTTTGTTGATAAAAATACTTAAAAATTGCATGGCGTATTCTCAATACATACTCGATGACTATAAGCAACGCACTTTGTTTAAAAATGTAATATGTTTGGTTTTGTTTAATAACAAATTAATTCCGATCACAAACCGCGTTTTGCCAACTTCGACCAGTGGGCAGGTCATCGAAAAAATTCTAGCTGAAATAACTTATCGCGAGAAAGTTGTTCACTAGACTTTGGGAAAGTTTTCCTGAAAATTTGAAGAAAATCGGTTGAAAATTGTGGAAATGGCAGCGAGTTGAAGTCAACAGACGCTGCCGCTGGAGCGCTCTGATTATCGGCCTTAGTTACTTCATGCGGTGTTTCGCGAATTGCGATCAACAGGGCATAGTTATTTATACCTGCGAGTTGACTTCAACTCGCTGCCATTTCCACAATTTTCAACCGATTTTCTTCAAATTTTCAGGAAAACTTTCCCAAAGTCTAGTGAACAACTTTCTCGCGATAAGTTATTTCAGCAAGCATTTTTTCGATGACCTGCCCACTGGTCGAAGTTGGCAAAACGCGGTTTTCGATCAGAATTAATTTGTTATTAAACAAAAATAAACGTATTACATTTTTTAACAAAGTGCGTTACTTATAGTCATCGAGTATGTATTGAGAGTATGCCTTACAATTTTTAAGCATTTTTATGAACAAACGGCCGAATAATCGTGAGTTATGTTTTATAAAACGTCGATTTTCGATAAAAAAATGTTGTAAGTTTTTGTTGTTTATCTTGAGTAATAATTGTCGAATGAAAAAGTTTGATAAGAAAAATTTGTCGGTCGCGTCAATGTGAATACGAATGTATATTTTGTTTTGCGTTTCGGCCACTTTTTTTTCATTAATCGATTTTGCCGTGTGGTCAATACTTCCCGAGTCGAAGTTTTCAATTTCATTTGAATTTCTATTTTCGAGACACAGTCGAAAATGAAACGAAATCGAAAAGAAAATGAAACGAAAGTTCTGTCAAGTCTGGCAATGGAGATTTCACTCTCGCCTCACTCTCGAAACTTGCGAGGATTTCCCAATTCGCAATTTTCGAAGGCGAGGCGAGAGTAAGCTTTCATTGTCTTTACTTTCTGTTCACCCTCCATTCACTCTCTTCTCAATTTCTACCCGATCGCTCTCCACTCTCGTTTTTTACATTTTTATTGACAAGGATGATTAGTAAAAAAATAGTTCTTATAAAAAATTTGCTTTATTAATTAGCATTCTTCTGAGTTAAGAAATGTTTGTGTACAAAATACCTCACAACTTCAAATTTGGTTCCAGCACGTTATACGAAGTTTCCACTAAATGGTTATTTTTCATCCAAATTGTTGAGCTATCAAACCAAAAACACAAATTTTTACAGAACAGTTGAATTTTCAACCAGTAAATATGGATTTTTAACAAAAAAATTATCATTCAACCAAATACTTCAGTTTTCTACCAAAACAAGGGAATTTCCAACCCAAAAAGATGAATTTTCAACACAATAAATACAATCTCAACCAAAAAGATGCATTTTCAAATTATATTATAAATTTTTCAAAGAAAAGGGTGATTTTCAATAATGAAGATTTATTTTCTACCATAAAAGACGAATTTTCAACTAAAATGATAAATCTTCAACAAGAAAGTAACGTTTCAACAAAAATTGTTTAAGTTTTAATCCAATTTTCAACCAAAGAATAAAAAATTCTAATCGAAAAATATAATACACAGTTTGATATTTGAACAGAAAAAGATTTAAATTTTACATAGAGAACTAGCAATTTAGCTAAATTGTAATTTTTATCAGCATTCATAATAATTTAATGGATGGTGCTTCTTATACATTGTACATAGTAAATTATTATTATTTCATTATATACTGAAAAAATTTGAATTTTTACATTTTTCACAAGTCCCCTAAACATTTAATTAATCAAAAGTGAAAGTTTCCGATTGGAATTTTCAACGGCACATTGCTAATGGAACCGGATAGAAGAGTGAACTTACACGCGTTTTTGAATAATACGTTTAATGAATTAATTCATTTCGTCATTTCGGGCAAAAAAATACGAATAACCAAATGTAACCTTTTCATAAAATAAGTAACTTTTTAGTAACCGCGGATCAAACAAGTAACTAAGTTACTAAAAAGTAACCCGTTCCGAGCCCTTTAATTAAAAATTGTTTTTGGCTGCTTATTTAAATTGCGGCCTTGCATAAAATATCAAATTCATTTAACTATAAACAAAAAATCATATTAATGTTTTTTTTTTCCTTTGAATTATAGGCCGGATTTTCCAGAGTATGGAATACCATAGGCCGAAATTTGTAGACAGTTAGATGAGTTGTTCAATGAAACACGACCATTTTTAAGCAAATAATTAAAGTTTTCATCAGATAGTTTAATTTTCGAGCCAAAAATAGGAATTTTCTATAAAATAGTTGAATTTTAAACAAAAAGTTCATTTTCAACCGAGACAGATTAAGTTTTAACCAGACAATATTGCATGTTTAAGAAAAAAAGATGGAATTTCTGCAGGAAGATATACATTTTCAAACCAAAAATTTAACAAAGTTCAACAATATAGTTGAATTTTCAATAAAAAAGAAATTTGATTGTTAAGAAAAAAAAATTTCAATGAAATTTTTTGATTTTCAAGCCAAAAAGACAAATTTTCAGCCAAATAAATCGATTTTAAACTAAATAACAAATTTTTCAACAAAAGAAAGATGAATTATTGACCAAACATTTATTATTAAACTTTTTAGCCGAAAAGAATGTACATTAAACAATTTACACTATTTTTGATCTCCGCGGCTTGTATTTTGGATGAAGGAATCGTATGTATATATAGTTCGTCGTAGAACATTTTTCGGACATAATAATATCCTACGTGGGATATCTCAAAGATCCGTAAATTCTTTTGATATTCCACGTAAGATATTTCAATGTCCGAAAAGGATCCCACGAATATCGGTATTTTAATAGTATTATATATTTCATGGTATCGGCATTTCAAAGTTATCATTTCATACGTATAAAGTGTGAGGTTATGTTCGCGAAAACGATTTTCAAGTGCCATATTATCGCACTGAAAATGATAAAAATACAAATTAATTAGGATGATACAAAAAAAATGGTAACCCTTAACTGCTAGCACTATCTACTTGAAAAATCCTCACGTTATTTTCGAACGAGGAAAACATGAGGCAACCCGCGAAGATTTTCAACTTCCTCGCGGATTTTCAACTTCCTCGCGGAACAGCAAAGATATCATCTAATTATTTTTAAAATGGCAATTTTCACCGAGTGGTTTCTCTGCTCTGGTCAGTGACCTCGATTTATTAAGGAAAAATAAAAGCCGGGGGGGGGGGGGGTTTATAAAAAATATAAAGTAAAATTCTTATATGACGCTATAAGAAAACAAGGACAAATATATACCTATAGAAATTAATTTCTTGGAATCTATCAACCGGCTTTCCAAATACAAGAAAGAAAACTTACAGAAACTTTTCGAGATTTGACCCTTCGGTATATACTTTTTCAGGGCGACGTTGTCTAATTTCCAGACATGACCTCTCCTCAAAACTCTCAGTATCCGGTTACCGTTAATGTGAAAATCGAAAAAATGCTAGTTTCCTTCTGGACCTCAGAGGAGAAGGGTCCTTTTCTAATCATAAAGTGTAAAATTATTCTATTTTATAAAAATTTTAACCTATTTCAAGAAAATTATTACATATTGAAAAAAGTTTTGTAATTTGTGTCAGTGTTGTTACATTACACGTGATAACTTCGCGACGTCGAAACTAAGCCTCAATTCGCGCAGTTATGGGAAGAATGAATTTCTCTTCAACTTGGTAATTCATAATTAAGTACATAATAATTTAAGTTCTGGCCCCTATCCGTGGCTAGAATAATATATATTTTATTTTTGTTGTGTTTCTTGAAAAATCATAT
>CAKNXH010052833.1:14562-28433 GCA_932178445.1 Andricus quercusramuli
AAGAAAACTTACAGAAACTTTTCGAGATTTGACCCTTCGGTATATACTTTTTCAGGGTGACGTTGTCTAATTTCCAGACATGACCTCTCCTCAAAATTCTCAGTATCCGGTTACCCGAGTCAAAGTTTTAAATATCGTTTCAATTTCCTTACACTCTACATTACTAGTATTCGATAGTGTAGAGAAATTGTGGCGAGAGTTAAACTCCAAAGTTAAAGTTAAAAGTTCCGTTTCAATTTCTTTGTACTCTCCATATCTCATAGTAAAGATGCAAGCGAAACTGAGGCGGGAACCGATTTTGGAACGAGTAGGAAAGTTCAAAATCGAGTAAGGGGTGAAGGTAGTAAAATTCGAAGTTAGTGTAAAATTAATTATTAATTAAATTATTTTACATTGATATTTCGTCTGAGAAAAATTCTTTCTAATCAGCATATAGAAATTTTTTTCTAAACATAAATTTTTAAGTAAAAAAATCAATCTTTCAGTCCAGAAATAATTAATTTGTCAATGAGAAATCATTCATTTGATTCCAATTTTACTGTAGAACATAAGAACGTTATTTTTCTCAAAATTGTGCTGTTTCGATTCAAATTGACGTCTTATCGGAACCATCATTTTTTATGAGATGACTTATGGTTAGTTTTATTTTATTTTCTTCTTTTCCCAGACGAACTAAAAAGTTCTTTGTTGTTCCAGATAAGTAAACTGGGCAGGTTATGGATCTAATACAACATTTAATTTTTTCTAGTTTCTCTCCAAATCCCGCCCCTAGTGGAAAAATCTTCTGGCAGTCTGATGTCTGATCTGGCCCAGATCTGGCGTCATTTAGACCGTCTAGTCATGACAGTCTAGTCCTGCCCAGATCTGGGACTGGTCAGCAATCCATACCATAAAAATTTCTATGTGTCAATCAGCCAAATTTTTAAAAACATTTCCGAAAATTTGCCAGGATGTATAAAATTATGAAAAAAAGAAATAAACACTATTGAAAATCAATTTTTTTTTCTTATCATCTTGACAGTCCAGTCTGGCCAAGATCTGGAACTGGTCCGCAATCCATACCATAACAATTTCTAATTGTCAATCAGCCAAATTTTTTAAAACATTTTCGAAAAATTGCCAGGATGTATAAAATTATACAAAATAAGAAATAAACACTATTCAAAATCAATTTTTTTCTTATTCTCTTGACAGGCTAGTCTGGCCCAGATCTGGGACTGGTCCACAATCCATGCCATAAAAATTTCTAAGTGTCAATCAGCCAAATTTTTAAAAGCGTTTTCGAAAAATTGCCCGGATGTATAAAATTATACAAAATTATAATACATTATACAAAATTAACAATATTCAAAATCAATTTTATTTTCTTATCGTGCTGACATTCTAGTAATGCCCAGACCTGGGACTCGTCAGCAATTCATGACATAAAAATTTCTTAAACATTTTTTCAACATTTTCGAAAAATGTGTAGGATATCTAAACTTACACAAAATACAAAACTAACATTATTTAAATAAATTCCTGTTTTTAGTTATATCAATTTTAATGCACCTCATTAACAGAGGAAATACTTAACAAGTTGTCATCAAAATTATTTTTATTGACACGAGGTCTTTATTAAATAAGCATTTTTTGTCACGACCCCAGAAAGAAGTGTTTTCTTTGATATAATAATTGTAAGTAGTGTTAATAATTATTACTCCTTAATGTGCTAGTTAAAAAAAGGCCGGCAATGAGCTTGTCACGACGCTTGCACACTATCGTCTCCAACATATAACCTAGTCCTACAATAAACTAATATAAGGTGGTATAAGGTAAATAACGTAGAAAGTTGTAGGTTCATCTTTATTGAATTAAAAGATGATATTGCATAAGCGATAGCACTGCTGGAAAAAAATTTCTGGAAAAAAGAAAGCACAAACATACTGTTAGAAAATTCTTTAATTTTCAAGCATGTTTAATGTACACTTGTAGCTGAAATTCAAGTTTTTGGTAAGTTGAATTAAATTAATGTACATATGACTGAAATTTAAAGTATCTGCGGGTGGAGAGTGAAATTAATTTATGTGTAACTGAAAATTAATGTACGTGACTGCAAAAAGAACTTGTATAAATTTCCGCTTTACAAGATCAATATTCACATTATTTTCATATTTATAAAAGATACGTATGTATGCGGAGAAGCACAACAAGTTGTCTAATGCAAAATTGAGTTCAGTGTAGCTATACAAAAGAATTATAGTCATTTTTGGTTAATTTTAGAGCCAATTTTCTTTCCATATTTTGAATAGTGCGCGCTAGAAGTAGTGGTCACGTGACACAAAGTGTATCTGGAGCAGACGAACTCGACTTAACTGGAAGCGACCGGCTGAATAAGCGGGAATGTCAACACAGCAGATTTACCTCTGATTGTTATAAACAAAATGGTAAGTCGCCTATTGAAAAAATCCTTAAGAAAATCCTTGTGTTATGTTTGGACGAGGAACACGAGGAAATCCGATATTCGTGGGATCCTTTTCGGACATTGAAATATCTTACGTGGAATATTAGAAGAATTTAAGGATCTTTGAGATATCCCACGTAGGATATTATTATGTCCGTAAAATGTTCTGCGACGAACGATATATACATACGATTCCTTCATCCAAAATACAAGCCGCGGAGATCAAAAATAGTGTAAATTGTATGACAAAATTTAAAAAATAGTGTATAAAAATGTTTCAAGTATTAAAAATGAACTTCAATGTTTATTTAAAATGTTATTCTTCAGTCCATAAATTATCAGAATTTCTATTTAATTATCGCAGGCTTTACAGTATTTAACTTTTTACTCATTTTTCCACTTAAATGAGAGCTGAAGAAATAGAACTTAATAAGAAAATCCAACTTTTTGGTTTAATGTACATTCTTTTCGGCTAAAAAGTTTAATAATAAATGTTTGGACAATAATTCATCTTTCTTGTTAAAAAATTTACTATTTAGTTTAAAATCAATTTATTTGGCTGAAAATTCGTCTTTTTGGGTTGAAAATAAAAAAATTTGATTGAAATTTTTTTTTCTTGACAATCAAACTTCTTTTTTATTGAAAATTCAACTATATTGTTAAACTTTGTTAAATGTTTGGTTTGAAAATGTATATCTTCCTGTAGAAATTTCATCTTTTTTTCTTAAACATGCAATATTGTCTGGTTAAAACTTAATCTGTCTCGGTTGAAAATGAACTTTTTTGTTTAAAATTCAAATATTTTATAGAAAATTCCTATTTTCGGCTCGAAAATTAAACTATTTGATAAAAAATTTAATTATTTGCTTAAAAATGGACATGTTTCATTGAAAAACTCGTCTAACTGTCTCCAAATTTCGGCCAAAAACAATTTTTAATTAAAGGGCTCGAAAAGGGTTACTTTTTAGTAACTTAGTTACTTTTTTGAACCACGGTTACTAAAAAGTTACTTATTTTATGGAAAGGTTACATTTGGTTATATTTATTTTTTGCCCGAAGTGACGAAATGAATTAATTCATTAAACCTATTATTTAAAAACGCGTGTAAGTTCACTCTCCTATCCGGTTCCATTAGCAATGTGACATAATAAAATAGTAATAATTATTATTCATTATGAAGATATTACCAAAATAAAGTTTTGTCCCATGCATTTGATCTATTGTTTTCCCCTCAGCACTTAACGAAGTGAAGTTAGCTGATGGCTGAAGTGAAATTACCTAATTAAGTCGAGTTCGTCTGCTCCAGATACACTTTGTGTCACGTGACCACTACTTCTAGCGCGCACTATTTAAAATATAGAAAGAAAATTGGCTCTAAAATTAACCAAAAATGACTATAATTCTCTTGTATAGCTACACTGAACTCAATTTTGCATTATATAACTTGTTGTGCTTCTCCGCATACATATATATCTTTTATAAATATGAAAATAATGTGAATATTGATCTTGTAAAGCGGAAATTTAGACAAGTTCTTTTTTCAGTAAAGTACATTAATTTCCAGTTATACATAAATTAATTTCACTTTCCACCCGCAGATACTTTAAATTTCAGTCATATGTACATTAATTTCATTCAATTTACCAAAAACTTGAATTTCAGTTACAAGTGTACATTAAACATGCTTGAAGATTAAAGAATTTTCTAACAGTGTGTTTGTGCTTTTTTTCCAGACATTTTTTTTTAAGCAGTGCTATTGCTTATGCAATATCATCTTTTAATTCAATAAAGATGAACCTACAACTTTCTACGTTATATACCTTATTATTATTATTATAGATTAGCAGTTCGAACTCGAAAGTTCATTGCCTCATCTACCCGAAACCGCCACACATCTCTATCCTGTGCATCCTCCATCCAGTTTAAGTAATCATGTCCTAGTTCTTTTAAATCATCCCTTACATTTTTCTCCCATCTGTTTCTCGGTCTGCCTAAGGGTCTCTTACCAATCGGTCTCCCTCTTAAAACTTGCGCCACTGTTCTTTCATTTCCCATTCTTGCTACATGCCCCGCCCATCTTAGTTTACGCGCTTTCATTACTCTATTAATATTTGCTGACCCGTAGAGAGCATGCAGCTCATCATTATGCAGTTTTCTCCATTCGCCGGTCTCTTCGTCCCTTTTTGGACCATAGATTTTTCTAAGTACTTTATTCTCAAAAACTCTAAACCTATTCTCCTCTCCTTTCGTCAGCGCCCACGTTTCGCACCTGTACATGACGACCGGCATTATTATTGTTTTGTAGATTCTTACTTTTATGTTTCTAGATATCAATCGCGATTTTAATAGTGTGTTTGCTGCATAATAGCACCCATTGCCAGCGTGCAGTCGCGCGTTGATTTCCGTTTTAATCTTATTTTCGCTAGTTATAATTGACCCGAGGTATTTAAACTCGCTAACCCTTTCGAATTTCATATTTCCGGCTGTTAGATCCCCGTCTTGATTACTTTGTTCAGATCTGACGACGGTCATATATTTTGTTTTCGTTTCGCTAACCTCCAAGCCAATATCTTTGGCTTTTGTCATCAAGATTTCTGCATTTTTAGTTACCGTTTCTTTATCATCCCCTAGTATGTCGAGATCATCCGCATATCCAAGAATTTGTATAACCCCATTGAGGGTAGCACCGGTCGGATTCGCCTGCACTTGCCTAATCACGTATTCCAAAACTAAGTTAAAAAGGACGCACGAAAGTGCATCGCCCTGTTTCAGACCATTGCGGATCGAAAACTCTTCAGATAACCTTCCGTTTACGCGTATTCTTCCCCTACTCCCGCTTAAGCAAATTTCGATAAGTCTAACCAATTTTCTTGGCACACCCAAGAACTCTAGGATCCAGTACATTCGCGCGCGTGTAATAGAGTCGTAAGCTTTTTTAAAATCGATAAATAGCTGATGCACAGCTTCATTAAATTCCCATTTTTTTTCTAGCAGTTGTCTAATTGTGAACATTTGATCGCTTGTAGATCGGTTTCGGCGGAATCCACACTGGTAATCCCCAATGATTTCCTCGGCGAGAGGAGTTAGCCTACCTAAGATTACATTGGACAGGATCTTATAACACGACGACACAAGTGAAATTCCCCGATAATTGTTACAGTTCATTTTATCGCCTTTTTTAAAGATAGGAATAACAATAGAGGTATTCCATTCTTCAGGTATGCGTTCTGTTTTCCAAACTGCGCGTATTAATTTAAAAATTTGTCTTGTGAGGCAAGGGCCTCCATTTTTTATCAGTTCTGACGGTAGGTCGTCAATGCCCGCGGCTTTGTTATTTTTCAACTTCTTTACAGCCATTTCTATTTCTATATACACAGGATCATCAATTAATAGATCAGCAGTGTGGATTTCGCCGAGATTACCTTCAACGGGGGCTTCGCGTACATTTAATAGTTTATCGAAATAGTCTTTCCATAAATTCAGTCTCTCTGTCGCATCGGCTACTAGATTGCCATTTTCGTCCCTCATTACTTCCGTTCTACTTTGAAAGCCTTTCCTTATAAAATTGATTCCCCTGTACATCTCGCGCGGGTTATTCTGTTTATTATGCGTTTCTATTGCTAGTATTTTATTCTTTTCATACTCCCTTTTCTTGGATCTATAAAGCCTTCTTGTACTTTTACTAATCTCGAGATACTTCTTATATGTTTGATCGCACTTATTTTGTAAACTACTTAGTCTGGCCTTCCGACGTTTTTCAAACCAGAGTTTGCACTCTTCGTCAAACCATGGTTTGCTTTTTGTTACTTTCTTTAAACCTATCGTAAGCTTCGCGGCTGTCTTTACCGCCTTTTTTATATTGCTCCACAGGGTTTCCGGATCCTCTTCGTAATTATTGTTATCGTCTCCCTGTTCTTGGAGAGCGTCAAATCTACTAGAAATTTCAACTTGATAATTTAATGTTTCTGTTGCTGTTTTGAACTTATCTATATTGAAACGAACTGTTGGCTCTGTGCGGCTTGTTTTCTTAGTTATCGCTAGCCTAGATCTTAGTTTTACTATCACGAGAAAATGGTCTGAATTTAAATCCGCTCCCCTATACGATCTTATATCGAGAACGTTTGTATGACGTCTTTTGTCAATTAGAACGTGATCAATCTGATTGTGAGTGTTACCATCTGGTGATCTCCAGGTGGCCTTATGTATATTTTTATGCTTGAAATATGTGCTTTTGACAACGAGGTTCTTTGAAGCTGCAAAGTTTATTACTCTAGTTCCATTGTCGTTACTGACGTCATGCAAACTTTCTGATCCTATTGTAGGCCTATACATCGGTTCTTTTCCAATTTTCGCGTTGAAATCTCCCAATACTATTTTCGCGTCAAAAGTTGAGAACTTGCCAAAAACCTGCTCGATTGTTTCGTAAAAGAGATCCTTAGTGTCTTCGTCTTTGTCCTCGGTGGGGCAGTGCACATTGATTAATACCTGTTTGTTGAAAATACCCTTCAGTACAATGTATGACAACCGATACTTAATGAATTGCATGTCGATAACCGCTTGCGAGATTCGTTTATTAATAAGAAAACCGGTCCCCAGTGTGCGCCCTTTTACCTCCCCCAAAGTGAAAAGTATAGTTATCCTTAGAAATTGACCCGAAATCTCCCGGCCAGCAGGTTTCTTGAAGTGCTATTAAGTCAGTTCTGTATTCATTTGCTATCTCAATGAGTTCGCTAAATCCGCCAGTATATAGACTACGCGCGTTTAGAGGTCCCACCCTTAGATCTTTAACTGTAGTTTTTTGTTTTTGCAAGTTAGCCATGGTAGTTTCAAGATAATCCGCACGTTAGGATCCTATTCCGATCGTAGGTGAGTCCACTGTCCCAGGAGTGATAACCCCCATACCTCCCTAGGTCTAAGTATGGGAGCTTTCCGACTCTGACAAGGACCATGTCAACTTGTCGTCAGACACATTACAGTTTCATCCTCGTATCCTAACGTCCCCCTGCAAGGCAGCGCGCCTATACTGGCATCAGTACCCCTTTGGCCCTATACAGGCGAATCATTCCACACATCCCTTGCGGGCAGTGTCATCGCTGCGGTGTCCAATGGGCAGCAGGATTTTTCCCTTACAAGATTTTTAGTTTTGGTTCGGGTAGCGTTTCTAGGTGGATACACGCTGCACCTCGGCCTGCCAGGACCCACTCATTGCGTATGAACGTGAATGGGTGGGTCCTCCCAAGCCATGGTCATCGTGTTTTCTACCAGTGCTAGGCCAACATCTTAGGCTGGGCTCACCACACCCACGACTGGTTCCTATCGGCTGTCCGCGGCTGCTTATTCTTATATTCGCAGCTAACCTGAGGGGCTGTTCAGCCTAACGGGCCGTTCCTCTATCCGCAACCCGAGGATACCACCTTATATTAGTTTATGCTAGGACTAGGTTATATTTTGGAGACGATAGTGCGCAAGCGTCGTGACAAGCTCATTGCCGGCCTTTTTTTAACTAGTTACATGAAGGAGTAATAATTATTCACACTGCTTACAATTATTATATCAAAGAAAGCACTTCTTTCTGGGGTCGCGACAAAAAATGCTTATTCAATAAAGGCCTCATGTCAATAAAAATAATTTTGATGAAAACTTGTTAAGTATTTCCTCTGTTAATGAGGTGCATTAAAATTGATATAACTAAAAACAGGAATTTATTTAAATAATGTTAGTTTTGTATTTTGTGTAAGTTTAGATACCCTACACATTTTTCGAAAATGTTGAGAAAATTTTTAAGAAATTTTTATGTTTTGAATTGCTGACGAGTCCCAGGTCTAGGCAAGACTAGACTGTCAGCACGATGAGAAAATAACATTGATTTTGAATAGTGTTAATTTTGTATAATTTTATACACCCTGGAAATTTTTCGAAAACGTTTTTAAAAATTTGTCTGATTGACACTTAGAAATTTTTATGGTATGGATTGCGGACCAGTCCCAGATCTGGGCCAGACTAGCCTGTCAAGACAATAAGAAAAAAAATTGATTTTGAATAGTGTTTATTTCTTATTTTGTATAATTTTACACATCCTGGCCATTTTTGGAAAATGTTTTAAAATATTTGGCTGATTGAGACTTAGACATTTTTATTGTATGGATTGCGGACCAGTCCCAGATCTGGGACAGACTGGACTGTCAAGACGATAAGAAAATAACATTGATTTTGAATAGTGTTAATTTTGTATAATTTATTATTATTTTGTATAATTTTATACATCCTGGCAATTTTTCGAAAACGTTTTTAAAAATTTGTCTGATTGACACTTAGACATTTTTATGGTATGGATTGCTGACCAGTCCCAGATCTGGGCAGGACCAGACTGTCATGACTAGACGGTCTAGATGACGCCAGATCTGGGCCAGATCAGACATCAGACTGCCAGAAGATTTTTTTGCTCAAAAATTTATTAAAAAAAAAAATTTCGATATGCTGATTAGAAAGAATTTTTTTCAGACGAAATATCATTGTAAAATAATTTATATGAGATATGGAGAGTACAAAGAAATTGAAACGAAACTTTTAACTTTAGCTTTGGAGTTAAACTCTCGCTTTTATTTCTCTACACTATCGAATACTAGTAATGTAGAGTATAAGGAAATTGAAACGATATTTAAAACTTTGACTCGGGATTCTACGCGGTTTCGAGCGCTTAGCGAGTTGTTGCATCCGTCACCTCAATTGAGGGTAAACAAGCAGAATTCGATGAAATTCATGAAAATTCAAGGTGAATGAAAAAAATGTAATGAATGGAAAACAATTTAAACTACATAGATGTGAATTCGATCTTGAGTCTTTCCACTTTGCTTGTATTTATAATTATATGGTGCTCATTTCACGAGCACATTGCTTCCCGTTAGCAAATGTATTTGCTTCCTCATAGAGGAAGCGTTAGTTATTTTTTTCAATAATAGACAAATCAAAGTCTTCACTTTGATCAATTTAAAAATAGTAATTTACAAAAAATATAAAATTACAAAATAATACAAAAAATTTTTTAATGATAATTTTTCGAGCTGGAAAATGGAAGGGAAAAGTTCTGTCTCACCCTATCCCTTTCCCAGCTTTATGATTTCTTTACAAAAATTGTCAAAATTATTCTATTTGAAAATTTATGATGAAAAAGTATTTTCTATTCATGCGTCAACTTTTAATTATGTCGGTGAAAAAAGTTTTTCGGTTTGAAACAGATGATTCAAATATTATAAATGACTATAACTTCCTTAATCTTCAATAAAGTGTATTAATATTATAGGTCAATCGATTTGACTCGATTCAAGGAATCTTTTCCGTTCTTGCATCAATTTTGAATTATGTTACTGAAAAAAGTTTTACTATAACAAATCGTGTTTGCAATTTATATGCCTTACCGTAGCTTCCTTACTCTTCAATAAATTGTATCAATGTTATAAGTCAATCGATTTATTTTGAATCAACACAACTTTTCTATTCTCACATCAACTTCAAATTATGAGAATGAGACATTTTTTAATATGAAAATCGATTTTAAAAATATATAAATAACCATAACTTCCCTGCTCTTTGGTAAAATATATTAATATTGTAGGTCAATCAATTTGTCTCGAACCAAGGAATCTTTTATTTTCTTGCATCAACTTTGAATTATATTGAAGAAAAAAGTTTTACTATAAAAAACCGTATTTTCAAATATTATGCATTATAATAGCTTCCTTACTCTTCAATAAAATGTATTAATATTAATAGTATATAAGCACACAATCACACATGTTATATTTTTTCTTCGAAAATGAAATATATACCTACTTCCGGTTACTAACTGCATGAGGTCTTAATTAATTCACTATAAGTCACAATATCATCCCCCACTCAAACCCAAAAATTAAAAGTTTGACCTAATTTAGAAAAACGCGAATATCTCTTAAGCTAGAACCAAACTTAAAGCAAAGCTGGACAGTATTCCACAAAAATTGTATTTGAGGTATCTGAAATAGAAACTACATTTAGACAAAATATATTCGAAATACATCACGGGCACGCGGAAAATACAATTAGCTGATGTAGTTTAAATACAGCTACAAAATACATTCGAGTATTTTGAAATACTATTTGGAATAAATGTAAGAATTGTATTTTGTAGTTGAGATACTTTTTGTATTTTTTTGAAAATACTTTCTAATATTAGAATATAAAAATTATATTACAAATCCCTAAAGCATATAATAAGTCTAGGAATTGTATGATTAGAGGATGGGAGTGCAAAAGAGTGACAAAGAGAGGAGAGAGTAGGGAGAAAGAAAGAGGAGGGAGTATGGAGAAAGAGAGAGGAGAGAATGATGAGGATAATGAGAGGAGGCGCGGTAAGCGGCGGCTAGGAGAGGGATTGGGAGAGAGAAGAGCGGAAATCAATTTGCGGAAGGGGAGGGGGGAGTATAATCCTACAATACGGTACATAGAGCTGCGCAGTTCCCTTATGTGTTGCATTAAGCTGTGCAGTATAGTCCTAAAGTGTACAGGGATGTACAGTAGATGTCTATAATGGGTAGAGATGCGCTGTCAGTTCCACAGACCACGGAAGTACGAAATTAGACACATGTGATACACAAGTGTGCGCAGTAGAGACCTAAAAAATACAGGGGAGCGCAGTCGAGACTTGTGGTGTATAGAACCGCTCAGTACAATTGTGTAATATATAAAGCTGCGCATTAGAGACCTGCGGTGTGCAGTAGAGATGTGTGGATCGTACAACTACACAGTTCAGTTCTACATCACATGGGGCTATGCAGTACCCTTCTGTAATACGTTAATTTGTGCAGTAGAGTACTGTAGTATGCAGGGCTTCGCAGTAGATATTTATAATGTGCAGAGCTGCGCATTAAGTCCTGAAAACATGGCGATGCAAAGCAGATACGTGTGGTACATAAGTCTGCACACTTAATACCTACTGTGCAGCTCTATGTTCAACAAATTATCTACTGCGTCGTTCTATACTCCATAAATACCTACTGCGCAGCTCTATGCCCGAAAAATACGTACTGCGCAGTTCTATGTCCTATAAATACGTATCGCGTATCCCTGTATCTAATGTGTCCATTTCGCAGCCTTACTTACTATATGTATATATTGCGCAGCCCTGCGCAGCACAGGGTTCTAATACACAGTTTTATTTACTACAAAAGTATACTGTGCACGTCCAATTCCCAAAAATAACTACTGCGCACAACTATATCTCAAAAATAGCTACTGCGCAGCTTTATGCCCTATAAATCTCTACTGTGTAGCCCTTCGCACTGCAGGACTCTTCTGCGCATCCCAGTTTACCACAACAAATGTAATGCGCAGGACCTTGTTTTATAAATGCCTAATGCGAAATTGTATGCCCCATAAATACATACTGTGCATCCCCACATATAATCGGCATCTGATGCGCAGTCTTATGTACCATATATCGCTACTGTGCAGCCCTGAGAACTTCAGAGTTCTATTGCGCAGCCTATTTGACGACAAAAATGTACTGTGTAACTCTATGAACCATAAGTACCTACTGCACATCTCCGTATTCCATAAATACCTACTGCACATCCCTACATATCGTATGTATCTACTGCGCAGCCTCATATGTCACATGTGCCTACTGCGCAAGCCTGAACACTGTATGACTACTGTACAGTTTAATGTACCACAATCGTGTACTGCGCAATTTCATGCTTGACCTATCTCTACTACGCATGTCTACGTACTCCAGGACTCTATTGCCCCCTTATTAAAATAGGGCCCCCCTCCCTCTTTGTCAATCTTTTGTACTCCCACTCTTTGACCATGAAATTCCTGGACTTATTTACACACTCTCGGGATTTGTAATATAATTTTTATATGCTAATATTAGAAAGTATTTTCAATAAAATATACAAAATACCTCAGATACAAAATAAAATTCTTACAAGTATTTCAAATAATATTTCAAAATACTCAAATTTATTTTGTAGCTGTATTTGAACTACAGCAGCTGAGTTTTATTTTCCCTGTGATGTATTTCAACTATACATGGTGCTGAAATGCATGTATTTCGGCAATGTAGTTGAGGTATTTTGTGCCCAGTTCTGCCATAACGGCCCTTTTCATGCGGAAGCTCACCTATTGAACGGTAATGTAATTGATTGACGATGAAAATTTAATTAATCGCTTATATCTCGAGGACGCTGCAAATCCCAGAGGGGCTATCACGCAGATTCGGAAACAGGAGATCATTCTGAAGAAGAATCGTTAACATTACGTCATTACGTCAACATGTCAATTAACTTCGAAGCATGCAGGAAGTGGAATATGGTGATCGAAAATGCTCTAAATTTGAATTAGTGAAACATAACTGACTGTAAGTTAAATTCTACTAATTGCTGTACCTAGAATTGAGTCACTGACAATTGCAGAATTGTATTGATTGGATTAGTAAAACCAAAATTACTAATTGAATCCGTTATATGTATATACCTGCTGTAATATAACTTTTTTTTATTTATTATAGCGATTGTAATCCAGAGAGAGGGTTATTTTGCTGAAAAAAAATTAATACATATAAATGGAAGTACAAGTAAGTTACACAGATTATAAATTATATAGCTAGGTTACAGTCATCGAGAAAGTTACATAGAGACCGAGCAATTTTAGCATTTAAATTACTTAATAATACTGTGCTGGAAGATGGAAGGAACAAGTTTAGTGATTTGAGACTTGCAATGAATTTAGATCTTTGGCCTTCGAACAGGGGACATTGCCATAATATGTGATCGAGATCTGGTACCTCGTAGTTACAATCGCAAACAGTGTTGCTGCATAGACCGATCTTAAAAAGAGAGGACTTCAAATTGTAATGACCAGATCTGCAGCGATTGATAGTGGATATTGAGCGGCTGAGAATAAAAAGTGGAAATATCTCGCAGGTGAGTAAAACGCAGCTATGGAAAAGTGCCTGAAAAAAATTGGACATAATTTCACGTCTGTAAAAAGGAGTGATAGAACACAGGCAGTAAAAAGTAGACAACGGTTTGCCGGCCCCCACCACTTTCCCATCTGAGAGCAACACATGCAAACGTAGCGTGTCGGTGAGATGGCTCTGTTACGCGTTGCGTCGGCCATCCTCGTGTACAGCCGAAAATGCACGAGTACGAACCTTGTGGCTCGGGCCGAGCCGAGCTCGCCCGACTTCACGATTCGGTTTCGTTGCCTATTGTGAGGTTTGGGTTGATTTTTGTTTTCAAAAATTCACACCTAAAGGAAAGGCTTCAAATACATGTAATAAAGTCTTGAAATATTTAATGATTATGTCTTTCAGGAATTCTTATGGAATGTTTTAGACGATCTAGTCCAGTCAATGGAAACACAAAAAAGGCTTGAGATTGCAAAAGGT